>PISX010032165.1:0-16518 GCA_004024625.1 Mellivora capensis
GCAGAGAGAGTCAATTATCATATGGTTTCACTTATTTGTGGAGCATAACAAATAACATGGAGGACATGGGGAGGTGGAGAGGAGAAGGGAGTTGAGGGAAATTGGGGGGTAGATGAACCATGAGAGACTATGGACTCTGAAAAACAACCTGAGGGGTTTTGAAGGGCCGGGGGGTGGGAGGTTAGGGGAGCTTGGTGGTGGGTTTTAGGGAGGGCAGGTATTGCATGGAGCACCGGGTGTGGTGCAAAAACAATGAATACTGTTATGCTGAAAAGAAATAAATTTAAAAAATCATTAAAAAAAAAGAAAGTAAGCAAGCAACTAGAGCATAATGTCTTTAGTGTCAGACAAAACATTTAATTCTCAGCACTGCCGTGTACCAGTTTCCTAATCATGGGCAACTCTCTTAGCAGCAATCTCTTGGACAATTAAATGTGCATCCAGGGTTAGTTATTATTAAGATCAAAGAAAGACACAGTAGGGGCACCTGGCTGGCTCAGTTGGAAGAGCAGGAGACTTGATGATGGAGTCGTGAGTTTGAGCCACATGTTGGGTGTTAGGGATCACTAAAAAAATAAATTTTTTAAAAAGGCATAGTAGGTATTCAAAAATAATAGCTCATATGTTTTGAATAATAATAACAATAATGTCAAAAGGGAATGGTGCTGGTATATAAGAAGATGCCTTCTAAAATGTACTTTACCTTTTTATATTTTTAAAGAAGTTAATCCTATATTCCACACTCAAGAAAGGGACAGTAGGCTACCATAGAATGCTGAAACAAAAGATTTCATATTTATTGGGGTGGTCAAACCTCCATACTCCTCATCCTTTGTAAGCTGCGGTTCAATTTACCCACACTCATGTTTGGCAGAATGCCAGTGTAGGGTCTGCTAACTGCCGGGACCCAAATCCAACGCTTCCCTCAATATGGCACAAATTCCATCCTTACTGCAATAATTCTTTTGTCTAGGTGGGGCAAGTCTGAAGACTAGAAGTAGGTGAGAAGAGTCCACTCACAAAGAGATGGTAATGTGGGGTGGTTGGAGTATTTCTGAGTACCCGGGTAGCTCTTTCAGACAGGATTCTGACTGCGTATGTGAATCTCAGGGGGGTTGTTTGTTTATTTTACCGCCAACTGGAACCCAACTTCTTGCTCTTTGCCTCTCAGTTTCTCCCATCAGTCCCTGGTTTGCAAGAGAGAGTGCCTACGTCATCACTGGACTCTCTGGCTGAGGCCTGGGCCTGGCTTAGTCTGCAAAATCTGTCAGTGCAGAGATGCCTCTGATGAGTAGTTATTGAACACCCAGTTTTGCTCCTTGGATTTCATGTCTCTGATCTTCTGTCTCAGGCTGCTTGGTAGATTTCTGGCGTCTTCTGATCTCCGCTGCACATGGCCACCACCTCGGCCACTGCCACCCCCTATCTGGCCCCTGACAGGGGGTCTCCCTGCTTGTGACCATGATAGGGTTCAGGCAGAACTGTCTTTTTAACAAATGCTCACTAGGGGGCAGCACATTGAAAGGTTTAAAACCACATGTACCCTTTCATGAAGTGGATTCATTTAACTCTCTGAACAGTTATTTATTATAAAGGGAAAAATATGTATTCTGACATGAAATTCTTATCAGAGTATTTTTAAAAATATTTTATTTATTTATTTGACAGAGATCACAAGTAGGCAGAGAGGCAGGCAGAGAGAGAGGAAGGGAAGCAGACTCCCTGCTGAGCCGAGAGCCTGATGTGGGGCTGGATCCCAGGACCTTGAGGTCATGACATGAGCCGAAATTAAGAGTCGGACACTTACCCAGCTGAGCCACTCAGGTGCCCCACCGACAGAATCTTATTTAAGAGAAAGAACTTCTATCACCTTTAAACATCTAAGAATAATTTCCTACTTTCTCTTATAGTGACACACATACAAGCACACACCCTGCATGTAGTTTTTCTCAAAACTGATTGTGGAAAAGTAGGAACGTTAATAGAGCTCAAGCCCATTTATCTCAGTAGACGAATTAGCCTGTAATTAGCGGGTTACCATTAATTAGGAGGAGAGCTTCAAAATAAATGCAGTTATCCACATGTAGTGGCAACTAGAACTTATTTTATCATCTAGCTCCAATCCTATAGCACACATGGAAGGAAAAGAAATGAGGTATCTGTAATGTTACATACAGAAACACTAAGAAACAGAAAGAAGCAATTAAATACAAATCAAGGACGTCAGCAGCTGAGGCTGGAAAGTGGTCAAGCAGAGAGCATAGAAAAGTGTCAAATTTCAGACTGGGGTCCTGAAAGTAAATAACAAAGAGGGGCTCAATGGGAAGGGAGAAATTCTTGAGATTGAGAGAGTCGGACTTGGAAAGTAAAACGTTTAAGTAAAATGTTCTTTCAAAACATGTGTTAGAATTAAATGATAGTCACCCACTCAAATATTGTAAATGTATGTCATGAACATGAAAGTGGAGGGACAGTGTGGTCAAAGGACATCTCTGTCCTTTAAGCTAGTTCCATGTGAGGCTAGAGAGGAGGAACCAAGAATAAAGTTGACATCGGAGAAGGACAAAAGGAAGCTGTAGCTGAGAGCAAATTGTTCTTTGTCCTTAAGATGAAATGGAATTTGCACTGTTGGTTAGAAATGTGCATGGCATGGGTCCCAGAATGAATATATTTTTTTAATGTCTTATCCTACAGATGGAATGGAATTAGATGACCAATGGCTCTGATAGATCCATTAAAGGCAGAACGTGGATCTCACACTCAAATTCTGTAATTGGTCTGTAATGTGTTCCTCACCATTGGATCCTACATTAAAGATATTTTTTGTCTTTTAATCCTCAAGGCTCAAGGCATTGCCCATCACATACTCATCTCACATGTGGGGACTCATTTGCCAAGAGCCCACCTTCAGAAGCAGGAGGCCCAGTGTGGGGCATACTTGTAACAAACCTTCATTGTCTCTGAGACAGAGACCTCTGGGGTCATTGGCTTTTCTTCTTTCCCTTCACGGTAAGTTTCTGTTATGTTGTCACAGAGCAAACCTGCAAACTTAATGTGGCCTTATAGTGTCAAGAGTTATCAGTAAACACAGTCCAAGTAGGTTATTAGTTCTGTGACCTGACTGAAAACACCACTGTCCCCTTCCACCACCCCCACCTCCTCTGCTGAAGCCTGTTATCTTCTCCCACCACCATGGTGATAAAAAGACTTGACATTGGCTAGTTCTTCTGGGTAAATGCTTGTAATAGACATGGTGGGATAGGATGTGTTATTGCTCTAAGCCAAGGCTTTGAAACCTTGGCGTTTGGGGCACTATTAACATTTGGCTCGGGGCGCCTGGGTGGCTCAGTGGGTTAAGCCTCTGCCTTTGGCTCAGGTCATGATCTCAGGGTCCTGGGATCGAGCCCCGCATCGGGCTCTCTGCACAGTGGAGAACCTGCTTCCCCTTCTCTCTGTCTGCCTCTCTGCCTGCTTGTGATCTCTCTCTCTCTCTGTCAAATAAATAAATAAAATATTTTTTAAAAATTTGGCTAGGTAATTCCTTGTCTTGGGGGCTGGCCTGTGTATTGCAGGGTGTTTAGCAGCACTTGGTCTCTACCAGTTAGAAGCCAGTGGCATAAAAATATCTCCAGACACTGCTAAAGCTCCTCTGTGGGGCAAATTCACCCTGATTGAGAACCACTGCACTGGACTCTCATCTCTCATTCATTCCATGGGACTTGACTCCAAGAGCCTAGCAGAGAACTGAGAGAATGAGATGTTCTGGAGCTCAGGAAACCAGCCGCTCAGGCAGCTGTAGGAAGTGGCTACACAGAGCAAAAGTGAACTGGCTATTATGAGGCAGAGGAAACTTCCAGAGAACCACAGATTGCAGGAGGGGAAGACAAGGATGAGGGGCAGAAAGAAAGACAACTGAAGGGAAGAGGGAATATTGAGAACAATGTGACTTTTCCTGTGGGGCTTATGCAGATAACCAGAAGTCAAAAACCACAATGGACAGTCAGAAAACCTAGAATCTGGTCTCCACTCTGCTCACCTGTTAGTCTTTAGATCACGGCTTTATGCTTAGTTTCCTTATCTTTGAAATGTGTCTCTGTTTCTGGATCTGATTATCTCACAGTGTTGTGTTAAGGTAATACATGAGAACATATCTTGTAACTGTGCTCCCTACAAAAGTGTCAAGAATTATTATTTTTGCATAACTGTGCTTCACCTATAAGTTGGGAGGCTGAGAGCATTTAACTCAAAACTGTGGAGGACCTGGGGATAGAGGGAGTCAAATCCATCCTATGGGAGAATCATGTGGGTTCGTAAAAACCAAGGTCATGCTTCATAACCTAGCCCCAGATTCCTGGCTCAGGAGCAGTTGGGAGGGTATCCAAGAGTGAGCAGTTAAATCTGAGTAGATTGGAGAGTAAAATTCAACTGCTAGTATCTTCCATATAAAGGAGTTTCTGTTAATCTTGATGTACATGCATAGGTCTTCCCAAAAAGGAAATCTTAAATCTTAGTAGTAAGATCATGCTACATCCATACTGTTTGTATTCCATGGTGGAAGGAATACTTGCTGGCAAAAATTTAGATCGATATTTTCCGTAACTCTGTACACAGAACAAGCATGGATTTTTTTTTCCTCACTTATATCCCATTTATACAGGGAGCAGATAAAATCTTTCTTAAAAAATTATATAAAAATTTATATATATACATACATACATATATATTCATGTATGTATGTATATATATAAATACATATGTAAATATATATTCATATATATATGTATATACATATATATGTATGTATGTGTGTGTATGTATGTGTGTGCGCGTGTGTGTGTGTGTGTGTGTGTATATATATATATATATTTTTTTTTTTTTTTTTTAAAGACTAGGATTGGCTAGTAGACAGGAGAACAAGTTAAAACACCAGGTCGAAAAACAACACCTTTTGGAACTTCCTAAAAGTTTCTATTAAGGATCAGCTCAAGTTTTAAGCAAGACTTAGTGTTCATTTGCTCAACTCTAGTAAAAATAACTAAACATGTTTGCCCTCGGCAGTCTAGACTTTTGTACCAGGCCAAAAGGAAAAACAACATCAGCTGAGATTAACCCAGTTCTTACTGGAATATACCATGTGTGGCCGAATTGAGAAGTGTAGATACAAGCACAGTGATGGGATTATCCCCACCTTCTCTTTATGTAGAAGGTTAGACATCATTTCAAATTTTCATTTTCATTTTCAAACTTTCTGTCAACCAAGCTATAAATAAAAATATGTGGAAATGTGTTTTAGGCTTTCTATATCTGAAATGCCGCTGGAAACTACAGTCATACTGAGTTGGAAGCTGAGAGCTTAATTATAGTAAAATCTAGTAGTGTAGGAGGTAGCAGCTGAGATGCCAGACTGCTTTTCCTTTGTTTTTGGTCTGTGGGGATGGATTCTAACCCTCCTCTTTTATACTTCTCCCTCTTTTCATTTTTCCAAACCAGGAAGCTTAACCTATGTGAGCATTGTTATTGTAGCCATCTAGTGGCAGGTGGTTAATGAGAAACCACAGTTTAATGATACAAGGAATAGAATGGCTAGTTACCAGAAAGACAAAGGTGACTTGGAGAATGTTACAAGGTTTGAGAAAAAAAAAAAGTGCTCTAAACTGGCATTAGATATTTCCTAGATGTTTGTCAAATTCTAGGATTTCAATAAATGTATCCCCAGATTAGTACAGAGAGTAGAGTATTGTAGATTTTAATGGAGAGGTTTATAGAAAAGTGCCGTGGCCACCCTCAGAATTAGTGGGTTCCCTATCACTGAATGATTTCTGATAAGAAGAATGCTCTCTTCTGTGTTAAGGACATCCACAAAATGGATAGACAAACTTCCATCATTCCTACTTCCCTGGAAATTGTATGACTTACGTGTGTTGTTAGATTCTTAGGACTTTCTCCGTGTCTTTTGGGTTCTCTCCTGGTCCTCTTCTCAAGCACCTTCTCTTATTTATAGTATCTTTGTTTCCTATCCTTTAGCAAACTTGCTCTTTATTTGAGATCTGTCATCCTTGCTTTCACTTCTGTGCCATTGCTTACTATTTCCTTTGGCTGGAATAAGCCCTTAAAAACTTGCCCAATGACTTTTTAATAAGAGAATGTACATTTCTTTTTTACTTTTTTCTTTTAATGACTTTATTTATTTATTTGAGAGAGAGAGAGAGAGAGAGAACATGAGAGGGGAGAAGGTCAGAGGGAGAAGAATACTTCCCGTGGAGCTGGGAGCCTGATGTGGGACTCGATCCAGAAACTCTAGGGTCATGACCCGAGCCGAAGGCAGCTGCTTAACCAACTGAGCCACCCAGGTGCCCAAGAATGTATTTTTCTTAGCCATATGGAGTTTTAGTTGTAGGTAGCTCATAACTCTTGTTTTATTATTTCATTGATTTTAATGGTACACAAGTATATGGGAACTCTCTACTGCTCAATTTTTCCATTAACCTAAAACTACCTCTAATGAAAGAAATAAAGTCAGTTTATAGATTTAAAAAGTAGTTGCTTGAAAATAGACAAGTAATGATCTTATTTACCATCTATGTCTGCTTTTTCACACACCTGATGGTACTGAGCACGAAAACCTTAAGAAACTAAAGTAAACATGGTATTAGTGCAACCCAGGCAGACACCTTCCCTGGTCATTGACTGTTCGTGCCAAGCATCACAGGGGAAGAACTAGTGATTCTCAGGATATTAGTGAAAATTTTTTCTTTCTATGGAGTGGGATAGAGTCTCAAGCAAGCAAGTACTTCTATGTCATTGGAAGCAAATGGGTAATCTGCCATTTAAAGAAAGAAAAAGTATTAGTCACCAACTACACATCTTCTAAGAAAAAAATCCTAAATGATCATAGAGCTACTTTTGAAAAAATAGTCTTAATATTACTGATGATGTTGATAATGATAACAGCAGTGAACATTTGCTGGAAGCCCACTATGAGCTAGGAACTAAACATTTGGCCAAAGAGGTAGGTACCACCATTACTGGCCCCATTTTTCAGAGGAAGGCTCACAAGGTTAAATCTCTTGTTGAAGCCTCGCAGCTATAAAAGAAGAGTATAATGTAAAAGCCTCTTTGGTATTATAGGTACTACTGATTCTAAGAGAATGTAGAAACAGAGGATTTGGAATCGGGAGAAAGCTTTGGAGGCCTCGCTTCTTAGAACCGGACCTACCAAACATATTTCATTTCTTGACCCTTAAGCTTTCCTTCATTTTGGGAGCTCTGCAGCACGTTAGCCAAGGAGTGTGAGAGAGACTTCTGTCACAGTTATTTAAAACCCAGGTTATATGAGAGCTTTAGCTTTCTCGTGTCTACATTAAAGCCACAGCAGGAGGAAAGCTACATGAAAAAAATGGGTATCTGATAAGTATTCTCTGCCTTGGGCAACACCATCTCTCTGCATTTAAAAAAGAGGGAAAATAACATATCCCTGTTATGACTGTGGGGAGGGGAAAAAAGCATAAAACTCAGATGGCTTTGTTGTTAGAGATTCACACAAAACAACGAACTGAACAGACAACTGCTTTTTACAGAACCGAAGCTCCTTTGCTGGCTCAGGCCGAACCTGAAAGGACGTTGGACCAGGATTTGTGAAAAGGGAATTGGATATCTTGATGTTCCTAACACGATAGAACTCAACCAGACCGACAATGCTAACAAAAGCCATTTGGTGCTGGTGGCAGGCAGAGAACGCCTTGAAGGAGAAGGTTAAATGGATGACTCAGAGCCTCTCTCCTTCCCGTAGCAGTCACACCAGGGCAGTGGGATTTCAAAGAGTAGTCTCCTTGTGAAAACAAAGGTGCAAATGTTCTGACTTCACATTTCATTATGCTCTATTCTTTCCCAGCTACTTTCACATTTTATCCTTATTAGGAATTTGTGACAGCATTAAGGCAAGTACTATTATCCTTATTGATCCAAGAAAAAAAAGAAAAAAAAAGACCCAGCGAAGTTCTTTGTCTTGGCTAAACTCAGGGAGCTAATAATCCAGGAGTGAGAACAGTACTGGAACTGGGAATGCTTGGACAGCTACTGTACTCATGGTTCATAATCCAAAGCAAGTAGAAGAAAAGAGTGGGACCTCAGATCTCACACAAGTTCAGGGTCCAGGTAAGTGCAGAAGTGAGAAGTGCAGAAACCAGAGGAGAAAGGAGACCATCGTAAGCCCACCAACATTCACTCCTAGAATTGTGAAGTTAAGCACCTGGTTTTGGGGTTTTTCCGAAGCAGACCCAAACAGAAGGATTTAAGTGCAAAAAGTTTGGGAGGTGGTGTTTTCAAGAAAAAAACAGAGGGTGGGAAACCGGGAAAGGGAAGGGAAGCCAGCCAATAAAGGCTGCATGATCAAAGCCAGTTACCACTGTTTGCTGCTGGATCTTAATTCTAGTGGGGAACTCCCTGGGAGTTGATGAAGAAAATGTCCTTCATCGTTAGCTCATCCAAGGGGTGAGGGTTGGGGAGGCTGCAGAGATTGTGTAAAGGGGAAACTGACTCCTCATACTTCAGGCCAGGTTGATGCAGGTTCCAGCCAGTAGAGAAAACCCACAGTCAGTTGGAAATTAGTTTTCACTCCAGTGATACAATCATACGGGGCGTGGGTGAGTGCTGACAGTCTGCATCACGGTATCTCCAGCAAAGGTCAAGAGTGGGAGAGAAGTACTCAAAGAGTAGGCTTAGAAAATTCTTATTCTTGGATGGAGAAGCCTAGTGTGGTAATTGGTTGTGTTTTCTCAGCATCAGACGTCATATCAGAAGACCTCTTTTTAAAATTTTTTAATTAACCTTTGTTGAAAGGTTTGTTGAAATTAACCTCCCTCCTCCCTCTTTCTTAACCCCTGGCAACCACCGATCTGTTCTCTATCTCTACAGTTTGGCCATTTTAAGAATGTTATACAAATGTAATCATATAATATGAACCTTTTGGAATTGCATCTTTTTTAATCAGCATAATTCTCTGGAAATTTATTCAAATTGCATGTATCTATAGTTCATTCCTTTTCATTTCTAAGTAGTTTGGTATGAATGCAACGCAGTTTGTTTAACCATTCAGCTGTTGGAAGACACTAGAATTTTGCTAGTTCCTCCTATTATGCCTAAAGCTGCTATGACCATTTGTGCATAGGTTTAAACGTGAACGTAAGTTTTAACTTCTCTGAAATAAATGCCCCGGAGACAACTGTTGAGCTCTTTGGCAGTTTCATGTTCAATTTTTCCTCCCTCAATTGCCAGATGGTTTTCCAGAGTGACTTTATCACTGCCTAGCCACATCAGCAAAATTGAAGGGATCCAGTTTCTTCGCATCTTCACCAGCATTTAGTGTTGTCACCATTTTTCATTGTAGCCATTCCGATAGGTGTCTGGTGATAGCTCATTGTGGTTTTAATGTTTATTTCACTGCTTGCTAGTGATGTAGAGCATATTTTCATATGCTTATGAATATAAGGCCTCCGTCAAGTATGGGATTTAACAAATATATTTCCAGTCTATAATTTTTTTTTTTGTCTTCTAACAGGATATTTTGCAGGTCAAATTTCTCTCTTTTGATTAGATCCAATTTAACAACTTTTTTCCTCTTATGAATTGTGTTTTGGTGGGCAGTCTAAGAACACTTTGAGTAGTCCTAAGTCCCAAATGTTTTATCCTATGTTCTTTTCTAAAAATTTTATAATTTTACATTAAGTCCATAACCCATCCATGTATAAGTTAAATTTTATATAAATTAATTTTTGTATAATGTGTGAGATAGAGGTCAAGGTTTTTTTTGTTTGTTTGCCAATGAATACTCAGTTGTTCCAGCACTGTTTATTGAAAAAGCAATCTTTCCTCCATTGAATTGTTTTTGTTCATTTGTCAAAATTTAATTGGACATATTTGTGTAGGTCAGTTTCTGGGATCTCTATTATATTCTAGTAATCTTTGTTTCCTTCTGTTAGTACTATACTCTCTTAATTATTTCAGCTATGTAGAAAGCTTGAACATTAGGAAAAATGATTCCTCTACTTTACTTTTAATTTTCAAAATTATTTTGAAAAATAAAGGCCTAGAACTTTTTCCCTTCCCATATAAATTTTAGAATAAATTTGTCTATGTCTACATGAAATTAAAATTTTTAGTAGCATTTTGATAAACAGATAAATTTGGGGAGAACTGATATATTTGCTATGTGGCATATTCCAATCCATAATCATGGTATAGTCTCTCCAAGTGTTTAAGCCTGATTTTTTTAAATAGTGTTTTATAATTTTTACAGATTGACTATATTTTGTTGCATTTATATCTATCTCACTTTTCTTTTGAGCAATTACAAATGGTACTACATGCTTTATTCCAGTTTTTGCTTGTTCATTGTCAATATACAGAAAAAAACGTTGGGATGCCCGGGTGGCTCAGTTGGTTAAGCAGCTGCCTTCAGCTCAGGGACCAAGGGGCACATCTCATCTCCTTGCTCAGCAGGGAGCCTGCTTCTCCCTCTTCCTCTCTCTCCCCCTCTCCCTCTGCCACTCCCCCTGCTTGTGCTCTCTGGACTATCTTAGGAGGTTTGTTTTGTAGATTCCTTGGAATTTTCATTTGCAAATAAATGTCATTTTCTTTCCTTCCAATTTGTACGTCTTCTGTTTCTTTTTCATGCCTAATTATGATACTGTCTAAAATTTCCAGGTCTGTGTTAAATAAAAGTTGTGAGAAAGGATACCCCTGGCCTTCTTTCTGATCATATGGGGAAGCATTCTTTCGCTATTAAATATGATGTTAACTGTAAGTTATTTGTAGATGATCTTTATGAGATTAGAAAAGTCCTCCTCTATTCCTGGTATATTGGGAGTTGTTTTTTTTTTTAATTACGAATGAAAGTTGAATTATGTGGAATATTTTTTCTGTGTTAATTGATATCTTATGATTTTCTCTTCTTTAGCAGTTGTTGTGTGAACTAGGTTGGTTAAATTTTGAATATTGAACCAGCATATGTATGTGGAATAAATGTTATTTGGTGGTGATGTATTATTTCTTTTATATAGTGTTTGAATTGATTGCTAAAATTTTGTTGAGTTCCCAGAATTCTGCTTCTCACTAGGATCAGAGAATTTCAGATATTTGGAATCTATGACAAACAGATTTTATGATTTTCTCTCAGGCCCAGCCAGTCTTACTTCTTCTGTGAGGAAATGTGATTTTTGGGATACTGGAAAGAGTCTTACCATACAGTGTCTCTTGCTTGGTGATAATTAAAAAAATTTATGAGGAAACAAATTATTTAATTCTACAATTAGAATAAACAGCTTAAGGGGCACCTGGGTGGCTCAGTGGTTAAGCCTCTGCCTTCAGCCCAGGTCATGATCTCAGGGTCCTGGGATCGAGCTCTGCATCAGGCTCTCTGCTCGGCGGGGAGCCTGCTTCCCTCTCTCTCTCTGCCTGCCTCTCTGCCTACTTGTGATCTCTTTCTCTCTAATAAATAAAAATCTTAAAAAAAAAGAAATAAAAGAAATAAACAGCTTAAAATGCAAAACACCCATGGGAAAAAAATACATCTGCAAGTTTTAAACTTGGGAAAAGTAGTGATACAGACAACCTCTAATTTTGGTTACTGTGAATGGCAACACGTAGAAATATCTGGCATTTGACACTTCTCTTAGCCACCCATTATCCCTGTATGTCTTCTTTTTTTTTTTTTTTTGAGATTTTATTTATTTATTTGACACAGAGAGAGATCACAAGTAGGCAGGCAGAGAGAGGGGAGAAGCAGACTCCCTGCTGAGCAGAGAGCCCAATGCGGGGCTCGATCCCAGGACCTTGAGATCATGACCTGGGCCAAAGGCAGAGCCTTAATCCATTGAGCCACCCAGACATCCCTATCCCAATATTTCTTTTTTATTTTTTTAAAGATTTTATTTATTTATTTGACAGACAGAGAGTACAAGTAGGCAGAGCAGTAGGCAGAGGGAGAGGGAGAAGCAGATTCCCCACTGAGCAGGGAGCCCAACTCGGGGCTCGATCCCAGGACCCTGGGATCATGACCTGAGCCGAAGGCAGCTGCTTAACCGACTGAGCCACCCAGGTGCCTCTCCCTGTATTTCTTATCTCTTACTCTTTACTAACACACACTACATCAAACCCTCATTGTCGAACCAATCCTCCAAATGTTTAAAAATCACAGAAACCTGTTTATTAAATTTTAACATGGATGTGTAACATAAATAAAACATATAGATCTGAATTGTTCTGGAAAAAGTGGGATGGCTGGGCGGGGGGAGACTCAAGACCAACCATTTTTCTCTGCCAACAGCTTAAAAACCACTTTCTGAACCCATTTTCTTCTGAAAAACATTAGGATGGTTGTTGGAGGATGAGGAAATATTCAAGTAAGATAAGTTCTTGTTAAAATTACATAGTTTTTCAATCTGGACATGGAAGACTAATCAAAATCAATGCTAATATCACCTCTTTCGAATGACCTTTAAAACCAAAATAAAACAGAATATTGGGAAGGACTGAAGAAGGAGAATGTCTATGCAGACATTATGTTGATGTCACTGTGATGAAACACACACCCCGCATCTGAGTTTTGCCTGAAGACCGGAAGTTTTCTCTGTGAGCTCCAGACCCCCTTTCCTCACCGTTGCTGCTATCCTCCTGCACCAGTGTGAATCCAGTGATTTGGGGTCACCACAGTCTGCTTTGGAGTGGGGGAGATTTTGAGGCATTCTTGGAGCTCAAGCTTTAGTACTTATCACTAGGTAAATACATATAATGTAATATATATTACATTACATATATATTATGTATGTATATAATATAATGTATTATAGGTATATATATACACATTATATATCATATATAATGTATATAATACAAAACCTAGAAGGGACAATCTAACAGTAGAAGTTGTGGTAGGGTGGTGAGGTTATGGGATTTTATTTCCCCATGAGTTTTGAAAATAATATTCAAATTTAGAGTGTGGAGCTTAGTAAATTGTATACTTTATAGCTTTAGTAGGAAACAGAGAAGACTCATTGTGGGGTCTTCTCTCCACCTCCTCACACTCCTGCCCCACTGGAGGGAAGTCACAATTAGGGCTCTGCTAAATGTAAAAGAAAAAATTTAATCTAGGCTCCATGATTGTAAAAGATGTAGGGAAGAAGAGTTCTTGTATAGTGGAAAGATTCCTCTATTTTGAGGCAGGATGTTTATGTTTAATCCCTGGTCTGAGAATAACTAACAATGTGATTTTGAATAAATCACTTCATATCTCTAGCTACAATTTTGTTTTCTGTCGAACAAAATATTTACCTCCAAAGGATACATTGTTAGGTGCCTCAGAGTTTCACTGGCATCTCACATGTTAGAGGACAGCAACTTCCTGTGTGTAACCAAGCAGCTATGAACACTGGGCGGAATTAATCTTTGGGCACTACTGATGAAAACATTTTCAACAGTGGTTCCTGAATTTGACCAAGCTTTGGAAGTTTTAAAAACAGATTTAGACCCACCCCAAACTAAGTGAATCAGAGTTTCCATGGGCGAGATCCAAGACTAAATGTTTTCAAAGTGTTCTACTGTGATTTTGATGATTGCCCAGATTTGGGGAAACCAGGGTTTTTCAAACTTTTAAGTGCATAGGATTCACTCAGGCTTTAGCTAAAATGGATATTCTAATTCAACAGACCTGGGGTGGGAACTGAGGTGCTGTATTTCCCAGGAGATACTCTTTAGATAACAAAGGTTGAATGTTCTTTGGTTCCACCTCTCTTTGAGAGGGCAAGTCACACATGGTCAAGGGGGTTCTCTCTAGGAAAAGGGAAAGATGAATTCAAACTCAGCTACTCCTTAGTTTGTGAGTATTTCAAATGGCAAAGAACCCCATAAATTATTCCTGGCAGGACTAAAAAATAAATGGTCGAATGTGTAATTAAAATGTCAACCCTGAGAAGGTATTAAAAGGAAGAAGGCACTTGCTTTTTAAATACCAAGCCTGGTTTTTATGAGATATTTTGGAAGGTAAGGGTGGGAGCCATGTTTTGTTTTATATATCCATTCCTAGGGCAACTTGATTATTATCTTATAACAATTTAGAATTACTTCAGACAATGATCCAGGTAATACAATTCTTTTTTGTTGTTGTTGTTGTTAATTGGAGGATTCCCTCAACAATGAAAACTTATTGAGAAATTCCATTTTTAATTACTCAAATTCTGATTCCTCATAAATATTGAAATGGGACTAGGAAATATTCTTAAAAATCCAAACAAACATCTAAATTTTTGAAATAAGGGAACATAAAAACAATCTCATTTTGATGAATTTATCATGATCTAGGTTCTCATCTTGAACTTTGTGTCTTTAGACATTGTATTATAAAAAATTAACTAAAATCAACATTCTTCTTTTTTAAAAGATTTTATTTATTTATTTGACAGAGAGAGACACAGGGAAAGAGGGAACAAGCAGAGGAAGAGGGAGAGGGAGAAGCAGGCTTCTCCCCACCCCACCCCATGCCCGCCCAGCAGGGAGCCCCACATAAGGCTCAATCCCAGGACCCTGGGATCATGACCTGAGCCAAAGGCAGATGCTTAACAACTGAGCCACCCAGGCACCCTTAATACCAACATTCTTAATTTACACCTCAAGACCAAGGCAGGCTTGCCAAAATGGTGCATTCCTGCTGAGTAGTAGTCTAGTCTGCAAGATGGGTGGGACATTTGAATCAGTCTTTCAGGATGTTCTCATCCCTGGAAAGTGAATAATAAACTCAGTGTTTCCTACTTTAGGCTGTTATTGCTGACCACCACAGCCTCTCTTCCTAAAAACCCACTGAATAGTATTTTTCTCTTCCTTTAGGAGAATAGAATTGATCACACTCCTCAGTTTCAGGCTAATTATGATCAGCATTCCAAGACTTCTTGTTTATTTTGTGATATTTTATTATTTTTTCATTTGCCAGTCCCCAAGCTCAATTCCATTTCCTTATCCCCTCAGTAGGCACCCACTTTAGTATTTGTTCTTCCAATCCACCTCCCGTACATGTCTTAATCTTTGAAAAATAAGAGCTGTGATTTTTGCCAGTTTAATATACATATAAATTTAATGCTGTAAAATAAAAGTTACAGTTGCATTCTTTTTCCTATGTTTTTCATACAACATCATGTTCTTGATGACCAACAAGTTAGGAAGTCCAGTTATGGCTTCTGGCTGCTACAATAACAGTTCCATCCTATGTATATATCAGATGTGACTTGGCCATTCCACTAGTGATGATCATGTTAGATTATTTCCAACTCTGCTACCACTAGCAGTCCTATGTGAACATTCTGGTGTCCTCAATCTTTTGATAGAGCTTTCTAGCTCATTAAAAATATGTGTACCTAAGGTTTTTTTGGGGGGGATTTGGTATTTTTTTCTGGATCATTTTAGGAGTTTCTTATATATTCTCAGTATTAACGCTTGTCAGTTTTAAAAATTACAAATACTGGATCGGAGTCAAGATGGCGGAGCAGTAGCAGCTGAGACATCAGGTAGCAGGAGATCAGCTAGATAGCTTATCAAACCATTGCGAACACCTACAAATCCAATGTGAGACCAAAGAGAGGAAGAACAGCAATTCTGGAAACAGAAAATCGGCCGCTTTCTGGAAGGTAGGACTGGCGGAGAAGTGAATCGAAAGCGACGGGAGGATAGACCGTGGGGGAGGGGCCGGATCCCGGCAAGCGGCGGAGCCACGGAGCACTAAATCGGGACTTTTAAAAGTCTGCTCCACGGAGGGACATCGCTCCAGAGGCTAAACCAGGGAGAAGCCCACGCAGGTCAGCGTGGCCCCAGGTCCCGCAGGGTCACAGAAGGATCGGGGGTGTCTGAGTGTCACAGAGCTCGCAGGTATCGGAGCAGGAAGCCGGCCACAGAGACAGAGCCGAGGAGTGAGCTCTCAGCTCGGGGTTACCTTGAACCGGTCGCAGGCTGGGTGAGCTCGGAGCACGGCCAGGGGCGTCGGAGATGGGAGTAGCCGGGGCTTTTCTCCGAGGAGTGGGGCCCTGAAATCTCAGCTCCTCTGGGCCGGAGACTGGGAAGCCGCCATTCTCATTCCCGTCCTCCAGAAATCTACAGAAAGTGCTCAGGGAACAAAAGCTCCCGAAAGCGAAACCGAGCAGATTACTTAGCCCGGCCCCTGGTAAGGGCGGTGCAGCTCTGCCTTGGGCAAAGACACTTGAGAATCACTAAAACAGGCCCCTCCCCCAGAAGATCAACAAGAAATCCAGCCAAGACCAAGTTCACTTAACAAGGAGAGCAGCAGAACTCCAGAGGAGGAGAAAGCAAAGCGCGGAATTCATGGCTTTCTCCCCATGATTCTTTAGTCTTGCAGTTAATTCAATTTTTTCTTTAAAGGGCATTTTCCTAGGGTCTTTGCCACCCTTTTAGTATTTTATTTGCTCCTTCATATACTCTTATCTGGAAAAAATGACAAGGCGGAAAAACTCACCACAAAAAAAA
>PISX010032166.1:0-16513 GCA_004024625.1 Mellivora capensis
AGGGATCTCTCTGCACCTCTTCTTTAACACAAATGTGTAAAATCAGCATGGTTCTTTCGTATCGCGTGGTCGTGTCTATGCGGAGAGGTGTCTTTGTTCTCCAAGAGCAGGATAGCAACCCATTTCAAAATACTACATTTACAAAGACTCTTGGTCCACATGTTACATGCAAATGTTACAAACTGGGTGTTTTTAAATTTATTTATTTATCAGAGAAAGAGGGAGAGAGAGCGAGCGAGCACAGGCAGACAGAGTGGCAGGTAGAGGCAGAGGGAGAAGCAGGCTCCCAGCTGAGCAAGGAGCCCGATGCGGGACTCGATCCCAGGACGCTGAGATCATGACCTGAGCCGAAGGCAGCCGCTTAACCAACTGAGCTACCCAGGCGTCCCTAAACTGGGTGTTTTTAAATTCAGTTTTTTTTTTTCTCTTTACAGTTGTGAGAGTGATCATGAGAACTCTTCAGAATATAATCTCCCTCTCCAGTCATTCAGCTTTGGGAAAATGCATCCTCTAGGCTGAAGCTCTATACAGTACTAATCTTTTGGGGTGCCATTTAAGGACACAGTTTGGCAGATTTCTGTTTTGCCTTCAGTGTGTGTGTGTTTGGGGGGGAGGGGGATATGTCGAGGGTTGTCACCATGCCTTAAGTGCCTCAAAATGGGGGACTTTCAGGGTAACCTTTACCACCTCTACTTCAATAATGTGGAAGCAATAGGTAAGGGAGAACAAGAGAGGCCCATCTGAGACAGAATCAGCTACCATTCCCATGCTCTCACTTGGCTGCCTGGAAGGGTCTTTCAGAGCCCTAGAAGCCTAGTCTAACTTACTGCAAAAGTGGGTAGCGTGTCAGACACATGAAAAGATACTCAACATCATTCATCATCAGGGAAATGCAAGTCAAAACCACAATGAGATACCCCTCACATCTCTGTCAGAAACGCTAAAATCAGACACACAGGAAACAAGTGTTGGCAAGAATGTGGAGAAAAAGGGACCCTCTTGCGCAGTTGGTGGAATGCCCTCTGGTGTAGCTGCTGTGGAAAACACTATGGAGGTTCCTCAAAAAGTTAAAAATAGAGCTACCATCTGTGCAAGTAATTCCACTACTGGGTATTTACCCAAAGAAAATGAAAACACTAATTCAAAGAGATATATGCACCCCTATGTTTATTGCATTTTTTACAACAGCCAAATTATGGAAGCAGCCCAAGTACCCATCCATAGATGAGTGGATAAAGAAGACACACAAATTGGAATATTTCTGAACCATAAGAAAGAAATCTTGCCATTTGCAACATGGATGTATCTAGAAGTTATAATGCTATGTGAAATAAGTCAGAGAAAGACAGTATATAATTTCACTCATGTGGAGTTTAAGAAACAAAGCATTTGGAAGAAAAAAGAAGAGACAAACTAAAAACCACAATCTTAAATAGAGAAAACAAACTGACAGTTACCGGAGCGGAGGTAGGTGTGGGGATGAGCGAACTAGGCGATAGGGATTACAAGTACTTACAGTGGTGAGCCCTGTGAGTGATGCATAGAGTTGTTGAGTCACTACACTGTACACCTGAAACTAATCGAACACTGTTCATTTTTTATGCTGGAATTTAAAAAGAAAGTAGTTTTAAAAAAGTGGTTTGGGTGCATGGTCCTTTCTGGTTTTGCTTTTTCTTAGTATACTCCTCTCACCCTGGGCTACAGGCCTGGCCAGCTGCCTCACTGTCTTATTGATGAGGGAGCAGAAGGCATGCTGAGGACAAAGCACAGGCTAATACCCTGCAGGCGGGGTGCCTGGTGGGTTCCCTAGAGGAGGGAAAGCTGTGACATTCCTCAGGCACTCCTGGCTGCCCAAGAGCAAAGGAAGAGGAAAAATAAATGAGTAACCGATAGAGATCATAGTCATGCGTGACATGAATCTCCCATCAGTTTTACAACTGTCTAAATGACTCATAAGAAAAAAAGCAGTCTTGGGGCACCTGGGTGGCTCAGTGGGTGAAGCGTCTGCCTTCAGCTCAGGTCATGATCCCAGGGTCCTGGAATCGAGCATCTGGCTCCCTGCTCAGTGGGGAATCTGTTTCTCCCTCTGCCTGCCACTGCCCCTGCTTGCATGCTCTTTCTCTCTCTCCCTCTCAAATAAATAAATAAAGTACTTAAAATAAAAAATGAAAAAAAGCAATCTTATCAATAGCCAGAACCTCCAGAAACCTATAGACTCAATTTTCTGGGACTCTCATGTCATCCTCCCCTCTATAGAATAGAAAATCTTATATTATCCATCATTCCTCATAACGGCAGTGCAGGTCTTTCTGCCCACAGGTCCTGTCCCTGTGCTATAATAAAAAAAATACCCTTTTCTACACTGAAAAAGTCTCAAGAATTCTTGCTTGGCCGTAGGCTACCGAACTGCACTTCAAACCACATCATTACAACAAGAACGTTCAGGAGTTATGATATGTAACTGTGATAGTATTTGGATTTGGGCTTAAGGAAAAGCCTCCTTAGGCCTCGGGTCTAAACTCCCTGTATTGAGGAAGTGGGGTGGGTGGGATTATCAGAGAGCTTGGTGTTGGGTATCCCAGTATAATTCTAGAAAACATGAAGGTTGTTTTTCATTTGCCATTGGCTCATTTACAGATCTCTCTCAGAAACTTTAGAGCATAGACAGCTGGGACAAGGCCAGATTTCAGCGATTTTCACAGACTTTGACAAAATCACTTGCTAATTATCAACTTAATGTCAAAACAACACTCATTTCTAACATGACCCCAAAATAAGTATTTTTAAAGCACATTAAAAATAGTTTTCTTTTTAACCTGAAAACCAGAAGGAAAGAGCCACATCACTGAAATGTTCCCTGATAAATCAAAATTAACATTTACATTATAGACTATTGAGGATGGGAGCAGTGAAGCAGTGGTCCTTAAACGTTCCCCCTCCCTCTTTATGTGGGACATCTGTGATGAGAAATATTGCTGGTGAAACATATTCTGTATGTGAACGAAACAGAGATATAAGAACATTTGAAGGAGGGCGACGACTAAGACTGAAGTGTCCACATTGGGCAGACTCTGCAATGGAAGTGGTCTGGTTAATGGTAACTGCCTAGGTGTTCCTCGTGTCATTAGACTAACCTAACCAGCAGTCTGCAAACCTTTTCTGTAAAGGACCAGATGGAGATACTTTAGTCTTTTCAGGCCACAAGTGATCTCTATTGCATAATCTTTGTTTTGCAACTTTAAACCTATAAAAACCATTCTTAACTCACAGTCCATAAAAAGCCGGTGGTAGTCCAAATCCATGGATGGGCTCTAGTTTACCCATCCCTCTACTAGAACCTAGAACACAGCAGTTACTCAGTAGCTGTTTGTAAATGAATGACCTCTTTAAGAGTAATTATTAACGTTTCTACCACATTGAATGAGAAAGACGGAAAATAAATGAACTAGTCATTAAACTCCAGGTTCCAGGAAATAAAAAATAAAGCCAAAAGAAAGTAAAAGAATTTTTGAAGTTTTAAAGAGAAATTCATGAATTAGAACACAACCTCAGGGGACCCTGTGTAGCTCAGCTGGTTAAGCACCCGACTCTTGGTTTCAGCTCAGGTCATGATCTCCAGGTCGTGGGATTGAGACCCATATTGGCTTCCACACTTAGCAGGGAGTCTGCTTGAGGATTCTCTCCCTCTGCCCCTCTCTGTACTACCTCTCGAATAAATAAATAAATTTTAAAAACCTGTCCTTCCTGCTCATGTTCTCTCTCAAAACAATAAAAATAAAATCTTTAAAAAACCAACAACTTCAAATCTATGTTTGATTTTAAGACCAAGAGTTGATTCTTTGAAAATCCAATAGAATAGACAAACACTCACCCACTCTGGTGAAGGGAGAAAGAGAGAAATATGTGTGTATGTAGATAATGCTCTATGGCACATGTGGGGAGACACAACTTGAATGTATACATTCACAGCAATTAGCTATGGGTAATAGAAAATGAGAATATCAATGCTCAGATAAGGAATGGAGAAGATAGCTAAGCACCTAGCACTCAGAAAGACAAAGCTCAGTGGCATTTCTACCTAGCTTTGATTAAACGCATGATTACTACACTAATGAAGCCAGTCTAGACCAGTAAGTTAACGGGAAAAGATAGAAACTTTCCTACTTTATTTTCAAGTTTAATATCACTTTCATGCCCAAACCTTGTAAATAGAGCTCCTGGAAGAGGTAAACCAGTTTTACTGATTAGTATAGATGAAAAATTCTAAATAAAATGTAAGCAAAATGAATCCAGCTAAGTTGTTAACGATCGGTACACTCTGAGTGTGATCCTACCAAAGATGACCTTCCATGTTGTAAAGACTCCCATCAGCCCTGATTTCAAGCTGCCCCAGTAGGATCACACAGTGGGAAATCCCTGGGAAAGCTACTCTCACTTTGTAAATGTGATAAAAAGTGTTTGTTTGAAACTAACAGTGAACATTAAAGAGTAAAATATGGGATCCGTTCACAGTGAAGTCAAGAAAAGATAGGCTTCTTTGTTTTATACGTGTATGTGTGTGTGTTTCTGCATATTAATCACAAAAGCATTTAGAATAAGGGAGCTGGCATTGTCCAGAGACATGAAAGGTAAAGGGAACACTCTTGTTCCCACCTTGTAAATGCAAATCTATTCTGATTTTGCTTATCAATGGGAATGAAGGAAAAAGCATTTTCTAGGTCGGTTTTCCATCTGTACCAGGTGCCTAGGGCTGTGCTAATTTGCTCCAGAGAAGAGACCGCATCTGGAATTGAAAAGTTCTCGTTGTCACAGCTGACTACATTTGTGGTGTCTGTCATTTCACCCATGACTCATCTGTCTCTTAAAGTGGCCGAACAGGGGCTCTCAGAAGGTTAGAGCCTGGCTCGTGAAGCAACTATTCCCGGTGCAGTCCCTGAAAGACTTCTATGCAGAGAAAAGATGACTGCCTCAGAGACTGGCGGTTCTCAGGCTCATCCAGGTCTCAGACCTCCACTTCTTTCCACCA
Source organism: Mellivora capensis (assembly GCA_004024625.1). Taxonomy (NCBI): domain Eukaryota; kingdom Metazoa; phylum Chordata; class Mammalia; order Carnivora; family Mustelidae; genus Mellivora; species Mellivora capensis. The sequence goes on from PISX010032166.1 coordinate 5,027, forward strand.
GTACCCCTTCTCACCTTAGCGTAACAGACCTGGTGGGCTGGGCCATTTAATCGTCACTGCAAGTCTGCGGTTGATACGCTCAGCCCTTAGACTGGTCTTAAGTCTAAGTATCTGTCTACAAGCACAGGATACGGAAGACTCCTCTAGAACACTGTGGATGTGTCCTGATTCTCCATGTACGTTCATGCAAGTTCATAGAACTTACAGAACATAGATGTATCTTCACAGGTGTTATTGTGCATACTGTGTAATTTATTTTCCCCTATGTATGCCATAAAAAGAAGGGCTATAACAGGTTGACAGGTCACTCTACAATCAGGTGATGCCATAGTTCTCACCACAGTGACTAAATGCCTCTGTCAATTGAGTCTCCCATTGTCTTTCTCACCATCTGTAACTCATCCCATAGTATTTGCCGGTGATGATCTGAGAAACTGTGATACCACCATGTAACATGGATTGCCCAACATGCAGTCTTCTCCCCGAGGAAGGAAATCACACCTGTATTCCTTGAATATATTAGCAACATAATCCTAGAATTCCATTTTGAAGGTATTTCCTTAGGGCTGATTCTGGCATTAATTACTGTATAAGACAGAGTTTGAACAAGAAATAAGGAACTACTCCAATGATAATAATTTGAGAGAAGTTTGATAAAGGTACTCAGTAGGTAGGTGGGGCAGGGTATTGCCATCCCTAGGCCTGGTGGGAGGAGGACTGGGAGCAGAATCTTACAGGAGATTCTTCTAGTGCTTTATAAAAATGACCACAAATTCCTTACATTCCTCCCACTGAGAAGTGGGGTCTCTGTCCCTTTCCCTTGAATCTGGGTGGATGTGAAACCGTCATGCTGTGCGACACTCAGACCTCATGGAAAGGCCATATGGAATTGGCCTGGGACAGCCCCAGATGCTGTCCTGGCTAAGGCTGGTCCACACCAACTACCACACATGCAGGTGAAGATGCTTCTAGATGCTTCCAGCCCCCAGCTGAGGCCCTGATTATTGCGGAGCACAACCAACGACCTCTACTGCGCTAGAAGTCCTGACCCATAGAATCCCTGAACCAAAGAGAAGGGTTGTTTTTAGGACATTAGTTTTCGGGGTGGTTTGGTACTCAGTGATAGTAACCGGACCAGGGAAAGAAAGCCACTCTGAAGGCAGCAGTGACCTTCAGTGGAGAGAAACAGCCAAATCCTCTACAAAGGAGGGCACCAGGAGAATAAATATCATATATATATATGATATCATATCATATAAATCAATATCAATATCGTGTATAAATAAATAATACAATAAATAAATATATCAACAAATATATCATATATATGATATATAAATATCATATATATATATATTTTTTAAGTAAACTCAATGCCCAATGTGGGGCTTGAACACACAGCCCCGAGAACAAGAGTTACACGCTCTACCAACTGAGCCAGACAGGTGCCCCAAGAATAAATGTTTTGATCTTACTCTCCTTCCTTCCTCTGCTCTCTTGCCAGCACTTTCCAAAAGCTAGAGGATAAGGTAGCCTGCTGCTGTATTCCACACAGGTCAGACTGAAGACGAAGAAGCAGGGTAGAGAACCAGGACCATGGATCTAAAGGGCAACACAGGAGTTATCTTGCCTGGGGCCATTTGAGGACTTTGAACTTTATTCTGAAGAGAAGAGGAAGACACTGAAAGGTTTTAGGCAGGGGACTGATAAAATGATTATCCCAAAAAACGATGTGCAGCTTTTATCAGAGGAGAGAGACTAGACACAAGAGAGACTAGTTAGGAATGTAGCATAACAGATGAAGAGTGAGGTGAGGGGGCCTCAGGCAACAGTCGCAGCTGAATAAATGAAAGAGAAACCTTCTGAGAGGAATTACAAAGAAAGAACTGCTGGACTTGTGGACTCGCACATCAGGAGGCATGAAATAAGGGAGGAGTAGACAATGATACTAAGGTTTCAAGCCTGTTTAACTTAGGGTCTCGTGATCATTTCCCAAGGTTTCACCCATTCTTTTATGTGGAAGAGACAAATCTTCACGTCCATTCATGGTTCTGCCCCCCTAAACTCATCTTAAATCTCATGCCTGCTGGAGTTCAACCTAATTGCCCTGCTATCATCTCAAACTCAAAATATCCATAAGCAAACTCATAATGTTATCAACCCACTCAGTCTTCACCACAGATTTCTGTCAACAGAACATCTCTTCATTTCTATTATCTATGAGATCTTTGGTGCTATTTTTTTAACAATTTTTTAAGGTTTTATTTATTTATTTGAGGCAGAGAGATACAGAAAGAGAGAATGAGCAGGGGGAGAGGCAGATGCTGACTTCCCACCCAGCCAGGAGCTCGATGCGGGGCTCGATCCCAGGGACCCTGGGATCAGGACCTGAGCTGAAGGCAGATGCTCACCTGACTGAGCCCCCCAGGCGCCCCTGATGCTACTACTTTTTCTCCCTATGTCCATAATCACTCCTTTGCCCATAAGTTGAAAAATCTTTTGTGGAATAATAAGGTTCATAGAAGCTAGGAGTGTTTGTCCCATATCTGCAATCTTTGTCAAAAGCTCTTTAAAAGATTCGTGCATTGTCTTGGAAGAACTAATTACATACCATTAAGGTCCCCGTAGAATTCCCTCGATAACTCTGCCATTTCTTTCCATCAAGACTATACATGATGATAAACTGAGAGATGTAGAGGCTGGAGAACTTCTGACGGGCACCCTGGGTCATGATGCTGTGAATAATCATTGGCGCCAACAGATCCACCTGCCAATTAAAACAACGCTTTATTTTAAATGTATGTACCACCTTCTGGAATTCATTATTGGCTTAAGAAGGGTCTACACCCATACAGATACACTCAGTAGTACCTTGGATCTGTGTGGTGGTGAGCTAAACGATGGGAACAAGAAGGAAAGGCGCTGAGCGGGTCCTCAGGCTACTTCCTGACAAAGCGGACCACTTTCAGGTCAATGTGCGGCACACGGGGCCGTGTAACCTAGTGCTCTGCCCACACTTCAGCCTCAGCCGAGTCAGAGCCCATTTCCTCTCCTCTCCTCTCCCCAGGCCAGCCCCCCTCCCTACCAGCACTATAAACTGCTGTCCCTCCTTCACGTGTGAGTTCAGAAACTTTTCTGACTCACCCAGACAAATTAAGTACTGCTTTCTCTATGCTTCAAGTCAAGAAGGAACAGGACAGAGAGCGGCAAGGTCTTCAGAAGCTACAGCACATCTCGGCCCATTCCATGCTACGCCCAAATGAAGGGACTTCCAGGTTTGCTCGCGGTGTGGTGGCGCAGACAATGGAAGTACCAGGTGCACCAATTCTGTGGCTTGTTGAACTGACTTGTACTATGTCCTCATGCAGTTTGTGCAAGGTCTTTTTTTTTAAGATTGTATTTATTTATTTGACAGAGAGAGAGAGATCACAAGCAGGCAGAGAGGCAGGCAGAGAGAGAGGAGGAAGCAGGCTCCCCGATGAGCAGAGAGCCCGATGCGGGGCTCGATCCCAGGACCCTGAGATCACGACCTGAGCCGAAGGCAGAGGCTTAACCACTGAGCCCCCCAGGCGCCCCTGTGTGAGGTCTTTTTAATACAGTCTTTAATGAAGTCTTGCCAACCTTTCCCACCTACATTTTATAACCGATGAATTCTTGGCAAAGTGCCAATCTAATCTATTTCATCTTCTTCTTGTGCCTTGACTACATTATGACTGGAATCTTGGAGGAATCTGGCCATTAGAAAGTCAACATTTTCACCTGTGTATGCAGCCATGTTTGACTGTGACAGCGAGACACAGGGAAGTAAGCAAAGCGGTGAGAGTCGCTCGGTGTGCCAGCGGAGCGCTGCTGCTGCACCGCTCTGAGCCTCCCTGGCTCCCTGGAGCCATTGCTTGCTTTTTTTTTTTTTTTTTTGTAAGTCAATAGAATTCTTTATTTCTCTGGGGTATTTATTTTGTAAAGTTACCAGAACAAGAAAATGTATACCTGGGCTTTAGTAGGACAGATGGTTTTAAAAAAAAAAAGCACCTTGAGGATGAGGAGATTTAATACAGATTGGCTGATAATACAACTAGGTGGATTTATAACTGGTTCAATTACCATAAGCAAACTGTGGCCGTTAGTAGATGATTATCAACCTAAAGGGGGCATTCTAGAAACAGCAGAGTATAACGATTACACATGAGGCCTCTGGAGCCCAACTATCACAATTTGCATTTTGGCTCAACCACTCATTGGCTGTATGACTTGGGGCAAGTGACTTTTCTGAAATGAGCGTGACAGTAACAGTGTGGTGAGGATTTGTTAAAAATGCTTGGACTTGTCTGAAGCACACAGTAAGGAAGCCCTGTCTACTTCAATATATTGATCATGAATTGGCTAACGTATAAAAATGTTTATTGATCAAGCAGTAAATTCAGTGAAACTGGGAAGACTAAGAAATTCTTTGGGAGACAGAAGCTTGACAAGCTGGAACAATGGGCCAAATCTAGTGCGTGGGACCTGAACACGGTGTACGACTCGGGTTCTTTGGCCGGGCGTGGAAAAGGCACTCTATTTACTAGTCTCACTAGGTTGTAGCCAGTGAAGGACATATAATTCCCCAAATGGAAATGACAATGCGATCACAATGAACAAATCAATGGAACAACAGAGGCAGGACACACGAAGAGATGACAGTGTCCGCCACCCAGGGATACACATAAGGTTGAAAGAAATACAAGGTCAGAAAATGGGGTTGGGCAGCTTCCCAAGAAACAAAAATACTCAGGAATTCGAGAGCAGTCAGTTCAAACTGAGTTGTAACTGGCAGTCTTCGGGCAGTGAGTACTGGAGGCGGGGGGCACGCTCGGGCTTAGATGGAACCGACTGTCGCGGCGGGGCCAACAGGCTGCACCGGCATTTCCACGCTGCCCTCAGCGCTCATGCAGCAAGTCCCTGTATGTTCGTCCTCGAAAGGGTCAGAGCCATGAGTGAACCCATGTTCACTGGATAAAATCTTTGGATATGTTGGATGAAATATATTATTAAAATGAATTTTACATGTTTCTTTTTAAATGTGGCTATTAGGAAATATAAAATTATACATGTGGTTTGCATTTGTGGTTCGGATTATAATGATCATATTGGACAGTGCTTCTCTAGAGGAAATGGGAAAATGAGAAAATTTGAAAGATCTAGTCATTTAAAAAGAAACTGAGTAACCCTAAAGACATTGTCTCAGTCATTGGCTCCAAGTTAGTTTACCAGATTGGACTAGCAACAAACAGAAGCCACTCTACTCTTTCTCTGTCGGTTACCTGGAGTGGATAAAAATGACTTTTGTTTTGAGCTTGCAAGAGGAATCATGACACAACTGAATGTGATGCGCTTTCTAACCTTGATCCAGGAGAAGGGATCCTTGGTGCTCCAGGCATTGACAGATCCAGAATAATGAAGTCTGGCCAGCTTCGGGGCCCACTGTCCTTTGCCCAAAAAAGGAGAAAGAGATTAGATTCAGCTGTGTTGGTCCTAGATACTCAGGAATAAAATTGCTTTCTCTCTTCTTTTAAGATTTATTTATTTATTTGGGGGATGCAGGAGTAGGGAAGATGGGGTGGGGGAGGGGCAGACAGAGAGGGACAAGCACACTCTCAGGCGCTCTATCCCAAGACCCTGAGATCATGACCTGAGCTGAAATCAAGAGCCAGTTAACAGACTGGGCCACCCAGGTGCCCCTAAATTTGATCTCTTGAGAAAGGCTAAGCCTAGCTGAGGAGAAGATAAAGGCAAAAAGTGCAGTAGTATTTAATTTTCTAAACTTAACAATTTTGTTTATTCTTAGCACCTCTAATTAGGTGGTACTGGAATGTATTACAAGTACTATAAAATGCTATCATTACTTCTTTATTACATAATGTATGTTCCTTCTAGAAAAGTTAGTTAATGAAAAATAAAATGTAAGTAAAAATGAAAGTTAAAAAAATCATCCTTTTGCCTACAGACAAATAATATTATTTTGGTATATAACTCTCAAGCTTCATTTTCTTCTCCTTAAAGATTTTATCAATAGCCAAACTATGGAAAGACCCTAGATGTCCATCAACGGGTGAATGGATAAAGAAGATGTGGTATATATACACGATGGAATACTATGCAGCCATCAAAAGAAATGAAATCTTGCCATTTTCAACAACGTGGATGGAACTAGAGAGTATTATGCTGAGTGAAATAAGTCAATCAGAGAAAGACAATTATCATATGATCTCACTGATATGAGGAATTGGAGAAACAAGATAGAAGATCAGAGGGGAAGGGAGAGAAAAATGAAACAAGACAAAACCAGAAAGGGAGACAAACCATAAGAGACTGTTAATCTAAAAAAAAAAAGATAGAGACTGTTAATCTCAGGAAACAAACTGAGGGTTGCTGGAGTGGAGGGGATTGGGAGGGATGGGGTGGCGGGGTGATGGACACTGGGGAGGGTATGTGCTATGGTGAGTGCTGTGAACTGTGTTAAGCCTGACGATTCACAGACCTATGCCCCTGAAACAAGTAATACATTTTGTGTTAATAATAAATAAATAAATAAATAAATAAGAAGAGTGACTACTACAGGTCTGGGATTTATCTGCTAGATCTGCTAGAGAGAGAGAGAGAGAGAGAGAGAGCGTACAAGCAGGGGAGGGGTCAGAGGGAGAGGGAGAAGCAGGCTCCCTGGATTCCAGGTTCTGGATTCCAGGACCCTGGGGTTATGATCTGAGCCAAAGGCAGATGCCTAACCAACTGAGCCACCCGGGTGTCTCATCAGGCCTTGTTTTCAAATGGCATTTTTTCCCTCTAAAAGAGGGTTGACAAAACTTCTTTTGTAAACGGCCAGATAATAAATAATTTAGGCTCTGCTGATCATTTGGTTTCAGCTACTTAACTGTTGTGGTAGAGTGAAAGCAGCCACAGACAACTGTAGGTCAGTGGGGCTGGCTGTATGTGTCAGTACAAGATTCTAGGTACAGACACTGAAATTCGAATTTCACATAATTTTCACATGTCATGAGACATTCTTCTTTTCCCCCCAATCATTTAAAACTAGAAAAATAATTCTTAGTTTGAAGGCTACATAAAAATAAGTGGTGGTGCTGGGGTGAGGGAGAGGGTGGTTGGGTTATGGACATTGGGGGGGGTATGTGCTATGGTGAGTGCTGTGAAGTGTGTAAACCTGGCGATTCACAGACCTGTACCCCTGGGGCTAATAATACATTATGTGTTAATAAAAATAAATAAATAAGTGGTGGGCTGGATTTTGCCTTTAGGCCATAGTTTGCTTACTGTTGCTCTAAAACAGAATCTGGGAGTTGTCTAAAGATCCTGCTCAAGCTTTCCTGTCGCTGCTCATAGCAGAGTGAAGACAATGGACTCAAGGGGAGTACCAGGGAATGCAGGTAGGACATGTAAGGAGGTGGTCATGAGAAGTGATAGTAGCTTGAACAGTGGCAATCAGAGAAGAGAAAATGGGTTTAAGAGGCACTTGTGGAGTAGACATAATAGAAGGATGGAGATGGATGGGTTATCTAAATCCAACAGAAATAAAAAAGATACAATCAGCCTAGTTCTTGGGAGACAAAATACTGGTATTTACCATATTGTCCTGAAGCTGTAATCTGAAAATCTCGGATGTATCCAGAAGCCATCCCCAGTGGAGTCTGACACTCTGAAATCAAAGGAGAGGGGCGTGACAGCTAGCAGTGCCTAAAATTCAGCCTTCACAAAGGCAAGCCAGTGAGAATGGGCGAATACCAAGCAATGGTTGATACTTTCTATTGTTTACCATGTCATTTAATTCACTCTAATAGAACCATCCACATTCTGCAGCTGCGGAACTAAGTAGACCAATGGTTCTCTTACTTGTTTATGGTTGAATCTTGAACTCTTCCACGCCATATTTGTAAGTTATTTTTGGCAACCGAACCAAAATTCAGTTTCAAATTTTGCTCTTGGAGATGCTTCACAAAGTTGTGAGAATGAAGTTATTTTTAGCACCAGTTTGTTAAATACTTAGAGCTTCAGGTTCGCACATATTTGCTCTTCCCTGAGGACTCCGATGATTTCTACCAGCAATATTCATTGTAGATTTGTTAATGACTGTGAGCTTGGATTTATCTCTTGATAAAAGCAACCATCCTAGGAAGGAGGAAAGCTACTTACTCTTGCTGTACACCAGAAAAAGAGTGCTCATCCCTGCTTGTAGGTGCTCGCCAATAAGGCATTCTATCCGCCAAATTCCAACTTTGGATGGTAGCATTTCCACAGTCTCAAAAACACCTTTTCAAAAACAGAAGGAACAAAAATGATTTCTTTTTACTAAAAAATGAGCACGAGATACATTGGTTTATGCAGAACACCCCAGGAGAGCCACCCAAGTCAATTCTACCACCTTGGCCCCCTCAAAGCCAAAGTGCTTTGCTATGTGACCCCGCCAATTTGGAGGTACTGAGGGTTGAGTTCTGATAGCCCCCATCCCTGGGAAATGGGAGAGACGGGCTGGTGGGGGAACAGGAGAGAGCCACTGCACTCTCAGAGTGCCAAAGGTTATTGTGTTTTTTTGTTACCCCCCCCCAATCAACCAGATGTGAGCTCCCTGGGCCAGGGAAGTCAGGGTGGGGTCCTCGTGGACCTAGGCCACTAGGGCTGCCTTGAGGGCTAACGCAACCCAGCAGGAAGAAGCTAGAGGGGGTACTGAGGGGCTGAGGAATGAGTCACAAGTGACTCCCTAGAATAAAGGTGTCCGTCGTAAGTACTTAAGAAATGTCCTAGCATTTAACCTTTACCATTTCCATGCTGGAGTTCAAAGCAGCAGCCACGAAGGGGCTGGGGAGGACATACAATAAACGTAAGGCAGAGGAAGAGAGGGCTCCACCACACCTCCCTTGCTGGGGGTAGGCCTCTCACAGTGCACCGGGCACTTCGGGGTTGGAGCCGTATGTGTGACGTGAAGTGGCTGCAGGAGAGTTGATTACTGAAGAGTGAGCAGGGAAGTCACTGAACTTCTTGGAATTTTAACACAGAAACAGGGAAAGTTTGCTCCCACTATTAAACCTGTTTTAAAGGGGCGGTAGAGACCTAGAATAAAGCTGTGTTTTGATCAACACTGCGAGTCGTGCTTATACTGGTTATGGACATAAACAATTCACGCCATGGAGAACTACTGGTGCATTTGAGACGGTGGAAACCCTAACCCTGACCCAGAAAAGTGCCGCAACATTAATTATTCATTTATTCTGTTCTATTTCCTTTATAGCACATTATCTGTATCTGAAATTATCCTGTTTATGGGCTAATTTATTTATTTTTAAAGATTTTGTTTATTTATATGACACAGAGAGAGATCACAAGTAGGCAGAGAGGCAGGCAGAGAGACAGAGAGGAGGAAGCAGGCTCCCCGCTGAGCAGAGAGCCCGATGCGGGGCTTGATCCCAGGACCCTGAGATCATGACCTGAGCCGAAGGCAGAGGCTTAACCCACTGAGCCACCCAGGCACCCCTCTGGGCTAATTTATTTACTATGTTACTTGAAAAAGTAAGTTACCTGAGATCACGGAGTTTCTTGGCTTTGTTCATGGATTGCTTCCCCAGTGCCTGGACCATGCAAAGTAAGTACTCAGTACGTACAGCAGATAGACAAAAAGGGCACAAATTAGCTCATACCTGGGTAGAGGTTGTAGACTGCCATTTTGTACTCCTCTTTTTTCCGTACAGTGAACACATGTCCACTGAAATGAACAGAATGGATGTTTTCGCTGCTGCCCATGCTGAGCAGATACCATCGAATCTTTTGGTCCTGAGCCATTACTAAGCCAGGCAGTGTGTCCATCACATAGCCATTGATTGCTGGAGGAGAACACAGAGAAGGCTGTTGAAATCCATTACAGAAGTTTCTTTCCCTCTCCTCCAGTAAAAAATATTGATTCCTACAAGGATTCCACTCCTATACACACACTCTCAATTCATACACTGTCCAAGCCTCAGCCTGAGTAATAACTGGGGATGGGGTATGTTACCATGGAAACGGTAATTTTCTTTAAGAGTGGGATCCTCCTTCTGGATATTGCAGGGAGCTCTGCAGTTCCTTTCCAGGTTTTCAGTGAAGTACCAGCTCTTAGTCTCATCAAAAATAGTGAAAAACAGAGCGAATTCCTGCACTGTCACTTGTCGCCCGTGAGCAGGGTTCAGTGTATCGCTGTGGCAGATCAGAAGGGGTCCTATCAAGCCTGAGTGCACATCCTTTTCCTGAGAGAGAAGACATCAATCCCATGAACATGAATGCCCTCGCCTATGAACCAGCATAGATCTCTTATCAACTTCCATGCCACTCCAAACCAATCCTGATCTAGAAGGTTCCAGAGTGATCGTTCTCAAACACAAATATGATGGCACCTCCTCTATTGGAAGCTTCCCATTAAGCTTAGAATAAATAGCAAAATTCTCAGGGATAACATGAAGTCCATTTCTTCTAAACCAGTTAAGTGGCCAGTGCAATGTCCATCTGCTTACCAGATCAACATCAGAAAAATAAGCCCAGGCTTTGCAGTCAAACTCATCTTTAGTGGGGGCCATATGCTGCTGCACTGTCCAAAAGTAAATTCTGGTTTCATTAGGGTTGACAAACTTTCTTCTAGGTTCTGCTCCTTGCCTCTGATCTTCCTCATAAGAAATAAGGCTAGAATAGAAGGAGTAGGGACGAGAGGCCTGGTTTTTGAAAGTCACCTGCAGAGAAAAAGTAAATACAAAATTTAAAAATGAATTTGAGTATCATGTTTTAGGATCATATAAAGTCCTCAGCTTAAGGTTTTATATCCCTAACAGCAATGCCTATTTGGGGTTTATCCAAGTTCTTAATGCCAAGAGGAAGTGGTACAGAGGATGGGTGTTGTCAGGACCCAAACCTCATGCTCTATCTATGGAGGAAACTGAGGTATTTTTGAACTCTAAAATCTTTAAAGCATGAGCTCAAAGTTGCAAAAGAGAAAATTCCTAAATACTGAAAAGCTATTCAAAAGTAAAATGGAAAATATCACCCCAGGGGTTTTCAGAGACCATAAGCCCGAGAATTAACACGTGTGGTTCTTATGACAAATTCCAGGATGAATGCATATGATCTTTTTTTTAAATATATTTTTTTAATTTCTTTTCAGCGTAACAGAATTCATAGTTTTACACCACACCCAGTGCTCCATGCAATGCGTGCCCTCCCTAATACCCACCACCAGGCTCCTCCAACCTCCCACCCCCTGCCCCTTCAAAACCCTCAGGTTGTTTTTCAGAGTCCATAGTCTCTCATGGTTCATCTCCCCCCCAATTTCCCTCAACTCCCTTCTCCTCTCCATCTCCTCATGTCCTCCGTGTTATTTGTTATGCTCCGCAAATAAGTGAAACCATATGATAATTGACTCTCTCTGCTTGACTTATTTCACTCAGCATAATCTCTTCCAGTCCCGTCCATGTTGCTACAAAA
>PISX010032167.1:0-16513 GCA_004024625.1 Mellivora capensis
AAAAAAAAAGAGTTGCACACTTTACCAATTGAGCAGGCCAGGTGCCCCACTGCTGGATCAATTTTCAACATTAATTTCTTAACCTGGAAAAACAGTTCCTGCCTCCCTGGAGGTAGTGCAATTTCACTCCTCATACTTACACATGGTATAAGCCTGGGTTGCCAATTCTTGATTATTCCTTTTCTTCTGATTATTATCTTGTAGAAATACATACAGTAACGTTTTTTGTCACTTTCCCTAGATAGTGAATGTGATTTTTCTAATCCCCACTTTGCAGCCTTTAGAAAAGTCGGGCTTTATGCAAGAGTCCCCACCCCAGCCAAGCTGCCATCCCACAGTCGTCTAAGGCTTCATTCCCTATCCATAGAAGTCTACCCAGTAGGCCTGTGGACCTCATCATTTTCAGCTATTATTCCCTGTTCTGACTATGAGCTCCTTTTCATTTCTAGCAGTGGGGAGTTCCCTTTCATTCATTTGAACTGGGTTATTTCTGTTGTTGTTATTCTGGTTTTCTCAGCATTTCTGTGTTCAAAGCACAAGGAGGACCTTCGGTCTTGGTTCAGCTTGCCATTTTGATCAAAACTCCTGATGATACACTTTTCCCTTTACTTAAGCTAGCTCTGCACCCAAACACTTCATACTACAATGAATATTTAAAGTAAATAAAATACTGAAGTCACAACCACACTGGCAGCAAGCTCCATCTCACATGCATTTTAGCTTTACTTCAATGAAACTGACCCTAAACTAATCTTAAGACAATGACTCACGAAGCTACAAATAGAGTTTCCTATTTTTTTTTTCTCTTGGGGGAATAACTGAACAAAATTAGGAAATAATCGTATTCCAAATTACAGTTCTTGTGACTTCTTATCTAAATGGACTCTAAGCAGACAATGAGGAGAAAGTTCTTAGGTGACCAGAAACAAATTCTGGCCACAGATACACAGAGACATTTCAAGTTACAACCTTTTAGTGGCTGATTATTCCCAAATTCAACGTGCCCTGACTAGCCAAACAATCTTGAGAAAGAATAAAAGTTGAAGACTCACACTTCTTGATTTCAAAAATTTCCACAAAATTATAGTAATCAAAACAGGATGGTACTGTCACAAGAATAAACATATAGGCCAATAGAACAGAATTAGGAACCCAGAAATAAACCATATACATATGGCCAATCAATTTTTGACAAGAGTATCAAGACTGCTCACTGGGGAATGAACGTCTCTTCAATAGATGGTGCCAAAACACCTTGATTTTTGTATGCAAAATAGTAAGGCTGAACATCTTATTCATATCATATGCAAGCACTGACTCAAAATGGATCAAAGACTTAACAATATAAGATTTAAGACCATAAAACTCTTAGGAAACAGTAAAGGGTCAGTCTTCATGACCTTGAATTTGGCAAAGGATTCTTAGATATAAAACACCAATAGCACCTGGGGCACCTGGGTGGTGCAGTCAGTTAAGCATCTGATCGTTGGTTTTGGCTCAGGGGGTGATCTCAGGGCTGTGGGATTAAGCCCCGTGTTGGGCTCTACACCTAGCATGGTCTGCTTGAGAGTCTCTCTTCCTCTCCTCTGCCCTTCCCTCTCTCTCAAATAATAAATAAATAAATAAATCTAAAAAGAAATTACCAACAGCACCAGCAAAAGAAAAAAATGATGAACTGGACTTCATCAAGATTTAAAACTTTTGCAAAGAAATTATTATGAAAGTGATTCTTTACAAAATGAGAGAAAATATTTGCAAATAATATATCTGATAGGGTTTAACATCCAGTATCTATACAAGTGCTGTAACTCAAGAACAAAAAACTCACTTAAAAAATGGATGGAAGACTTGAATAGACATAAATCCAAAGAAGATATACAAATGGCCAATAAGACTATAAAAAGATGCTGAACATCATCAGTCATTAGGGAAAATGAAATCAATACCACACTGAGATATCACTTCCTATCTACGAGGATGGCTACACTTGTTAAAAAAAAAAAAAAGAAAAGAAAAGAAAAATAAATGTCAGCAAGAGAAATTGGAATTCTTGTACATTTCTAGTGGGAATATAAAATTTCTAGTGGAAAACAGGCAGCTCCTCAAAAAGCTGACACAGATGACCCAGCATTCCAATCCTAGGCATATACCCAAAAGAACTGAAAAGAGGGATTCAAGCAGATACTAGTGCATCGATTTTCACTGCTCCATTAGTCACAATAATCAAAAAATGGAAACAATCTAAGTGCTTACCAACAGATGAATGAATTATACAACGTGGTATATCATACACACACACATACGCAGGCTACAACATGGATGGACTCTGAAATGTTACACTAAGGGAAATAGGCCAGCCACAAAGTACAAATACTGTATGATTACACTTCCATGATATATCCAGAACGGCCAAATTTATAGAACAGGAAGTGTATCAGAGTCTGGGGCCTGGGGCAAGGGGTGGCTGGAGAAAGAGAGGTTATAGCATTTCTGTTTAGGGTGATGACAAGTGTCAGAATAGACAGTGGAGATGGTTGTACAACACTGTGAATGTAATTAATGCCCCTCAATTGTATACTTAAAAATGCTTAAAATGGCAAATTTTATGTTATATATTTTACCACAACTTTTACAAATGGTGGGGAAAAGACCATGACATAGTGTCAAGTTTCACAAATTACAATTCCAGTTTTCCACTTAATAATAAAGAAATCCTCCTGAGCCTGTTTTCTGATTTGTAACAGTAACAAGAGTCAGTTATAATTATTGAGGAATTCCTATGGCAAACCATTGAGCTCAACCCTTGCATTAGCGAATTTAATCTTCACAACAACTCTGTGGAGCTAGGGGCTATAATTGTCTCATTTTATAGACAGGAAACTGACACAGGTAGTAGTGCAACTTCCCTGATGTCACAAAGCTAGTAAGTGCCCGAGGGGGTTTGCACTGAGGCGACTGATCTGGTGCCAAAGTCAGTCTTTTCTTTCGAATGTTCATAAAAATGGAGACCATGCAACCTACTTCATAGGGTTGTTTTAAGAATGAGACACAATTAATTTTTATCTTTAAAGCTCTTAGTCCAGACTCTAGCACCAAGTAGGTACTTTATACATGGTGTCAGGTTATGACCATTTGTTGTACCAATAAAGGGAAAGGTATATTCTCCCTTGTCCGCATTCAAGGAGTGGCTAGATGGGTAATGTGAAGTGCCAAGTAATAATAAGACCTATAGTTGGATTTAGACTGTCCTGATAAAGATCTGTCAATGAATGAAAAGAACTCCTGTTTTATAATTAGGGTGCTCATGTACTTATTTCCTGGCGTATAGAGTATACAGACCATGTGAACAAGGGCTAAGTAAACCAGCTTTTGGCTTTACATATGGTTCTCAGTTCTGAGAGCATAAAGGCTACATTACAAACTTTTCAATTATTAAACACAATTAATTTCACCAAGCTTCACATCACTATCATTGTGATTCCTACCCAAAAATGTAGGCTTCTATATCCATTTATCTTCTTTGAAGTCTTATCTTCATATTGTTTCTGGTCCCCTGACATAACAGATAATCACTCCTTTCTCTCCCAATCTTTTTTTTTTTTTTTTAAAGATTTTATTTATTTATTTGACAGAGATATCACAAGTAGGCAGAGCAGCAGACAGGGGGTCAGGGGGAACCAGGCTCCTTGCTGAGCAGAGAGCCAGATATGGGGTTCAATCCCAGGACTCTGAGATCATGACCTGAGCCGAAGGCATCCCTATACAAAGCCTATCCACTGAAGTCTTTGGAATCAGGCTCATATTCAAGTTCTTCACCCTAAGCCCTTCCACAAGGCTCAATTGGCAGTCTAGAGTGTTGCATGGCTTTTCTCAGTTCCTTGATATTCTAGATGGCATGGCCACACCATGCTCCTTGTTAGAACCTGAAGTGTTCCATCTCGGAAATTTTTTTAAATTTTTTTATTTTTTTATTAACATAATGTATTATTAGCCCCAGGGGTACAAGTCTGTGAATTGCCAGGTTTACACACTTCATAGCACTCACCATAGCACATACCTTCCCCAATGTCCATAACCCAACCACCCTCTCCCCACCCCTCTCCCCCCAGCAACCCTGTTTGTTTTGTGAGATTAAGAGTCTCTTATCGTCGCAAATGGCAAGATTACATTTCTTTTGATGACTGCATAGTATTCCATTGCATGTATATATACCACATCTTCTTTACCCATTATCTATTGATGGACATCTAGGTTCTTTCCATAGTTTGGCTATTGTGGACATTGCTGCTACAAACATTCGGGTTCACGTGCCCCTTCGGATCACTACATTTGTATCTTTTTTTTTTTTTTAAGATTTATTTATTTTTTTGACAAAGAGAGAGAGACAGAGAGAGAGGGAACACAAGGTGGGGGAGTGGGAGAGGGAGAAGCAGGCTTCCCACAGAGCAGGGAGCCTGATGCGGGGCTTGATCCCAGGACCCTGGGATCATGACCTGCGTCGAAGGCAGATGCTTAACGACTGAGCCACCCAGGCACCCACTACATTTGTATCTTTAGGGCAAATACCCAGTAGTGCAATTGCTGGGTCGTAGGGTAGCTCTATTTTCAACTTTTTGAGGAACCTCCATGCTGTTTTCCAGAGTGGTTGCACCAGCTTGCATTCCAACCAACAGTGTAGGATGGTTCCCCTTTCTTTGCATCCTTGTCAGCATCTGTCATTTCCTGACTTGTTAATTTTAGCCATTCTGACTGGTGTGAGGTGGTATCTCATTGTGGTTCATCTCGGAAATTTTAAACTCTAACATCGTACTTTGACTCAAATCTTTTATCCTTCTAGCTTTCTCACTCACACCCATGCATCGATCTGTTTTGGAATCTTAAGACCTTAACTCACTCAATCCCTTTATTTTCTCCTAGCCTATCAAATTTCTCATTCTTGACTCTCTGAATACTCTTTTATAAGCCTCTCTGACTCATTCATATTCTTGTTCTTCTATGATACCTCACTGTAAAACAAATACTCTGGGTCAAAGCTAACCTTTGGATTGTGCCTATCCCTGGGCAGTCAAGCAATGTTTGAGCACAATCACATGTTGATGAACCTTAGCACAAACACAAAGCATTTCATTTTTTTTGGTCTGTCCTATTTTCCTTAGAGACTTTTCCAAACTTATGCCTGACTTAAACTATTGTTCAACCACTTTCCCGTCCCACTCAGGGCCCGCTTCCCAAACAGCCAGCTCTGCCTCCTAAGTTTACGAGATAGCATCTACTTTTACTTTCTATTTCTACACCTGAAATATCTGTACTTATTCTCACCTAGCTTCCTCCCAAGTTAAGAGATATCCTTGTTATAACTCTTAGATGAAATTGCTTAATCTTTTCCTATCACCTGTATCTGAAACATCTCCTATATCCCCTCCTATATAAACACATTATATCTTAAATATAAGACCCTCCATTTATCCTGAATTCACTTCCAGGAATTACAGTTGACCCTTGAACACAGGGGTTGGGGCAATGATCTCCAGGTAGTCAAAAATCCACATATAACTTCTGGTTCCCCCCCAAACTGAACTACTGTATTTTATGTGATAGAAAAGTAAGATACAAGTAAACACATGATGAAAAACAAAGTAATGGTGGAGAAAACTTGCAGAGAAGGCTGGAACTCAGTTCATTGAGGTCTTGAACCAGGAGGTGCAAGAAACAGGCTCTGGGGAAGGATTCTTGGTGAAGTAATCAAGGACCACATAATAACATGCCACCCCACAACCCCCGACCAAGGGGGTGCAGGAGGACACCAAGGGCAGGATAGCACCAGACAGAAGCCTGGGCCCTAGGGTGGGGCACTGTCCAAGGTGCTGAATATTTTCTGGAGGGTAGCTAATATTGTAGGGAAACTGGCAGCTTACCCCTTGACAGCATTTTCCATGAGTAGAAACTGCATTAGAACCACATAAAGTGAATCAGGTGGAACAAGTGACCGAGAGAGAAGGGTAAAGGTATTTTGGCTTCCCCTGGTTATCTACCTTCCCTGGACTCCACATGGAAGGACATTTTCCACATTCCCAAGAAAAGAGCAAGAAACGGGTATTACTCTAGGATCTATCTTGGCTAAGTGCAGGTGGGGAGGGGGAGACGTGGTGGTTCCTGTTCTACTGCTATACTGTATTTATTTAAAAAAAAAAAAGACTTAAAATTAAACATGTGCAGTTCAAACCTATGTTGTTCAAGGGTCAATTGTATTATGTTCCTGTTATGACCTGAATCTTTGTGTCCCACCAAAATTCATATGTTGAAATTCTAACCCCCAAAGAGAATGGTATTAGTTGATGGGACCTTTGAGAGGTTATTAGGTTCTGAGGGTGGTACCTTCATGAATGGGATTACTGCCTTATAAAAAAGACTTCAGAGAAATCCCTAGTCCTTTCTACCATGTGAATATAAAATGAAAAGTCTAGGACCTGGAAAAGTTGCTGGCACCCTGAACTTGGGACTGACAGCCTCTCCAATGAGCAATAATTTCTATTTATATGCTACTGGGCTTGTGGTATTTTGTTATAGTAGTCCATATGGACTAAGACAGTTCCTTACTTTTCCCACACAAATTTTTGAAATAGGAGACTATATAGGTTATCTACTTTTTTATCCCTCCCCATATAGGCCTGAATCTGCACAGTTTGCTTCATGACACATTTGTTATTATTAGATATAAGTTTGCCTATATAAAATCATGTCAGGCCAAAAATATAAACGTGGGGCAAAAAAGAGTGGCTGTTTCTATAAAACAAAGTTGTACTTTTGGAAACACCAGATTTAAATGAGTTATTTTTATTTTTTTTAATTTAAAAAATTTTTTAATTTTTTTAAAAAATGAGTTATTTTTAAAAGCAGTTTTCAAATTAGGTACTAGAAAAGACTGTACAAGATAGAGGGGAATAAAACCTAAAACAATGAGAAAAAATTCTCAAAGAGGGTGGCCATTGTCATTTTGAGGCAGACAATTCTTCACTGTCCAATATTGCCCTATACATTACAGGATGTTTATAATCCCTATACCCTACATACTAAATGTCCTACTGTTGCCCTCAACCCCGTATGGACAACTAAAAAAAAGAAAAAGAAAAAAAGGCCACAGATTTCCAGGAGGGGTCTGGGGGGAAGGCAGTATTACCACTAATGACAACTAAAGATAAAATGATTTTGCATTCAGATTTACTATTTTTCACTGCTTATCTCTGAAGAAACAAACTATTAAAAAGTAGCAAATGCATTTCAGATATTTGCACTTAAAAGTGTATGAGAACAATAATGAGCAGACTCACAGGCAAAGAAAAGATCATGAATGTCTATTAATAAATAAGCATTTCAAGTTAAATAAACTTTAAAGGTATTTCGGTATGTTTTTATTTCCTGCTGCTATGATCAGATGCTCAACTACTGAATATACTAAACTGAACTGAACTCTTTTAAAGGTATATTTTCTGAGAACTATCAAAATTATTTGAGACATTTATTCTATGGAAAAAGACTTAATGCCCTTGTAGCTTTTAAATATTCAGAAGTTGCCAACTGCAAAAAAATTCAACAACTTATCACAGAAATAAAAATTCTTCTTATTTTGTTGAGGAAACTTCCATGAAAAAGTGACATCCATGTCACATGTATTTAGTAACACACTCATTCTTAACTTGAAACTTAAAAACAATATAACCACTATTGAAACATAATGACAATAAAATCTTTTCAATCAAGTATTAAAATTTTTAAAATAGTACAACCTAAACCATTAGTTTCACAACACTAGAGAGACAATACTCTTTTGTGACTAACTGATGAATATGCACATTTTTAGGCAATAAAAACACTTCAAAGAGTTTCATGCACTTTTCTATTACATCTGCCATCAAAACAAAGATTTTGGACTGCAAATAACAGGTAATTTTTAAAATGTAGTTTCTATCACAAAGACATGTAAATGGAAAAGACCATCATCTTTAAAAGATGTTTATAACCTACTATGGAGTATTATACCTCCATCAGAAAGGATGAATGCCCAACTTTTGTATCAACATGGACGGGACTGGAAGAGATTGTGCTGAGTGAAATAAGTCAAGCAGAGAGAGTCAATTATCATATGGTTTCACTTATTTGTGAGCATAACAAATAACATGGAGGACATGGGGAGATGGAGAGGAGAAGGGAGTTGAGGGAAATCGGAAGGGGAGGTGAACCATGAGGGACTATGGACTCTGAAAAACAACCTGAGGGGTTTTGAAGGGGGGGGGGAGTGGAAGGTTGGGGGAGCCAGGTGGTGGGTATTAAGGAGGGCACGTATTGCATGGAGCACTGGGTGTGGTGCATAAACAATGAATTCTGTTACACTGAAAAGAAATTTTTAAAAAAGAGATGTTTATAACCCAAGTTTTTTTTTTTTTTTAAGATTTTATTTATTTATTTGACAGGCAGAGAGATCACAAGTAGGCAGAGAGAGAGAGAGGTGGAAGCAGACTCCCTGATGAGCAGAGAGCCAGATGTGGAGCTCTATCCCAGGACCCTGGGATCATGACCTGAGCTGAAGGCAGAGGCTTTAACCCACTGAGCCACCCAGGCACCCCTATAACCCAAGTTTAACCCAGAAGGGAACTATTACTGAATTTTCCATAGGAGACAAATGAGAAGTTATTTAATAACTTAATCACTAAAATAATAGATTAAAATAATAAAGCAGAAGGGAATAAACTTAGACTGCCTATCTTCTTACCTGCCTTCTCAAAAAAAAAAAATCCAATTAATACAGATACTTGCATCATTATGTAAAATAAAATAACAGGAGACTAGATCAACAAATACTCTATTTCCAAAAAATTATTTTTATTATTTTCCTACAAGTCTTTTTTTTTTAAAGGTTTTATTTACTTATTTGACAGAGATAAACAGGGAGAGAGAACAAGTAGGGGAATGCCAGGCAGACGGAGAGGGAAAACCAGACTTCCTGTTGAGCAAGAAGCCTGATGTGGGGCTTGATTCCAGGGACCCTGGGAACATGGCCCGAGCTGATGCTTAACAGACTGAGCCACCCAGATACCCCTTAAAAAGAAGTCCAAGTAGATAAACTGGTATTTTAGACAGACTGGAAAGTCCATTCTAGATTTTGAAGTAAATAAAACAGCATATAAGGAAGAGAGAGAGCATGAGTGAGCAGGTTCTTAAGTCCTCAGTAAAGAAATGGAACATGGAAATTAGCAAAGATTTAAAGAAAGGAAACAAAGCAGAAATAAATACATATAAGTTTAAAACACAGAAAAGATTTCATTGCAGTCATTTCTTACATGAAAGTATATTCTTCACGAGTTTTTATTTAAACGAAGGATATGTATGCTTATACTCCCACTTTTGCTAACTGAACAAAATTCCCTTGTGCCACATTTCAGCCTTTGCTTGGAAGAATGTGACTTGGTACTCTCAGCATGCTTTCATTATGAGCCCTTTTAATGAAGATTTACGTACTGAGTGCTCTCTTAGCACATGTTCTTGCATGGACATCTTTTATTTTTTACATCACATTTATCTTTTTAAAAATAAATTTTCTGTACAGCATAGGGAATATATATAGTCTATGGTATTATAATAGCACTATATGATGATCAATGGTAACTACTCTTGTGGCAAGCACAGCCTGAAATATAAACTTAACATTATGTTGTACATCTGAAGCTCAGGTAACATTGTGCATCAAATGTAACTCTACTTCTACATAAATTAATAAATTAATTTTATATGGAGTATTAACCATAATCCAGGCTCATGTGCATGGTCTCCAATTTATAAAACAACAAAAGCTACTGTTCTCCCTGTTATCAAAGCTTTAGGAATTGTTACATTTAACTAAAGAAATGATATTTGTGGTACATAATTACAAATTTAAGCTATGTAACTGTAAAAGTAAACTGTTAAAGTTTACTTTTCTATTCCATTTCATTGATCATAATAGAGATGAATGACTGTTTACATCAACTTTTGCCTGTGAGCAGAAATTCTAGGACCAATTTCATCCTTAAAAAGACTAAATTTAATCAATAGGAAAAAACCTTTAAAAATAATTTTCATTGCTTTCCCCTTTTCATCCAGTAACTAGAAAGACAAGGAGTAAAAGATTAAGCATATGTGTACTTTTTTTTCCTGAATATACTCTCTCCAGTCTCCTAAATCTACCCCACTTGAATTTGACATCTTTGCTAGTCACTAAATATACAGCCACCTGTCACTGAGTCTACAGCATGGAAGAAAGGAACGGTTTAGGGCTGGCAGAGCAATTTCTGAATCATCTGCAAACCCGGGCTAAATAATAAGGCTACAGAACTATGCTGAAATCAGGACACTGAAATCAGGATGCCAAATCACACAGCCCAAAGAGGCAATGATTCACTCTTTGAAATATTATTTTTTTTAATGTACTTACGATATCCACATTTTTTACAGCCAGCTCGGACACTATCCTTGTTGCAACCTGAAATAAAATTGGATGACATTTTAGGAGACATGTAAAAAGAAGAAACACAAGAATTTTTCCACATGAAAAAGCTAAGAAACCTCTTTTTGTATAATTTCTTTCTTTAAAAAAATCATTCCTGACCCAAATTAGTAACCCTATTCATTCAATTGTTATGGATGTTAGAAATCACTGGAAAAGCCAATTCACTCAAGTTATTTTGACAGTTATTTCAAGAATAATTCCAGAATATATTTTTCTTTAACAGAAATGCAGTGTTATAGTCAAGAGCTTAAACATTCCAGGAATTCTAGAACACTAAGGAAGAAATTCCAGAGTATTTCAGCTTGTCCCTCAAATGTAAATAATTAGTTATATATGTATATGTATAGATATATTCACTATATATACTAGTTATTATACATATGTATATGAACATTTGAGATAAATGTTTTTCTGTTCTCCTTTAGAAGAAAAACCGATTTTTAAAAAGGAATTGGTGAAAATCCAGGAAAATACTTTAATTGCTAGCTATTCTAAGAAACATCTGAATTCAGCAATCAGATTCTGACAAGAGAAGACAAACTGCTAGTCACATATCCAGTCTAAGCGATGTTCAGAAATATTTACGGTGTCTCTGTATCATTAGTGCTACACACAAGCAATGTTGGAAGATAGTAACAGATGAAATAAATTGAAATTGATTTTGTAATAAAATATACATAAAATTTATCCCCTTAACCACTTTTAAGTGTGGAATTCAGTAGCACTGAGAACATTTACAAAGTTGTACAGCCATCACCACTATTTCCAAAATCTTTCATCATCCCAAACAATAACTAAACCTATTAAACAATAACTGCCCATTCCCCCTTACCTTGAGCCCATGGTAATCTCTATCCTACTTTCTGTCTCTATAAATTTACCTATCCTAAGAATCTCATATAAGTGGAATCATACAATATTTATCCTTTTATGTCTGACTTATTTTACTTAGCATAATGTTTTCAAGATCATCCAAACTATAGCACATATCAGAAGATCATTCCTTTTTTGGTTGTATAATATATAGAGTTGAAACTAATTTTCACCTCCATTACGGGCTTCTGGCAACCAAAAGGTCAGGAAAGAATTGTTCCATTACTTTAATGCAAGGCATCAAACTCCTAAATCCTTCATATGGAAATATAACCCAAATTCACTAATAAAGTAAATGGGATACAAATATAAAACAATGTTAATTTTAAAACAAAGATCACTTTTAAGCTATCTCTTCACTGCTATGAAGTCAAAACATTAGTCATTTTTCTCTAATCCCAAATTTACTTTAAAATACACATTACTGAGTAATCCTACTAAAATACAGTCAGGTGTGCTATAATGCTTGTTTTAAAAACATAAATTTGGGACGCCTGGGTGGCTCAGTTGGTTGGACGACTGCCTTCGGCTCAGGTCATGATCCCGAAGACCCGGGATCGAGTCCCACATCGGGCTCCCAGCTCCACGGGGAGTCTGCTTCTCCCTCTGACCTTCTCCTCGCTCATGCTCTCTCACTGCCTCTCTCTCAAATAAATAAATAAAATCTTTAAAAACAAAACAAAACAAAAAAAAACATAAATTTGTTTCAATGCAATTGATGTAAGAGAAAACGACTTGAACATAATGTGACTTTTGTCCATGAAAAACCTAGATGAATGCAGAAAGTGCTCTGAGGCTCCTAGGAATATACAAAACACATTAAAGACTCACCCCAGAATATTTCCAGTGACCTCAGATCAGCATGTGTCCTGTGAGCAGTGCCCACCCACATATGCTATTACAACGCTGATCTGATTTCACATTATCCTCTTCCTTACCATTATTTCAGAACAATTCACAAACTGCAATTCTTACGAAGTCTGCTTCCACAGCAAATTTCAGGTCTTTTACAAGGTATAGTACCCTATTTACTGCATTATTTATGTGCCTTTTAACCAATTAACATGTGCAAAACTGTGCACTGTGTTTGCACTGTGCAAACCTACTGTTACTAGGTTTCTATCATTTTTTATGTATCACTGATGAAGTTTTTGACTATTCTGCCCCCATCTCATTTTTTCCTCATAAACCTTGTGGTCTGTATTGCATAGGGTGGGAATGCATATGCCGCACTGTTGCAGAACTGTGGTATAACACTGGATTAATAATAAAATCTGAGGCTCTTTCATTATGAAATAATTGCCTATTGGAAAAAAAGCTCAGAGAATCCAGGTCAATGTTAAGTCTGTTTCCATAGAAACCATAGACGCTGAATGAGACAGAACAAAACTGTTCTAAAAGCGCCATTACCATTCCTATGATAAACTAAAAATGTTGTAATGGACAGATCTGAAATGATCTCATCTCAGCACTTATGAGAAATTAACTTATTTATGATGAACTCTATCTTGTACTTTTAGAATGAATGAACTATCAAACTTTTTCAGAGTAGGTCATCTTCTTTAACAAAGTTGTAACTTTTACATAAAAGGGCAACACCACAAGAACTCTCAATAAATAACTCCATATCAACTATGTCCTCCCCAGCTTTTGGTTAAGTTAAAATTTCAAGCTTCATTTGTCCTAATTTTCATGACTGCTGGGCCAAATGAATGCTTCTACCTGGGACGTTGAATCTGACGCCTCTGATACAATAAATCAGAGAAATGTGACTCTATGAAGTGGGGACATTTCACTCATTCTTCTGTCAACGTGTAGTTTCTAGTGGCAGTGATGCCACAGAGAGCACTCCTAACCAGGTCTGGGGCTGTCCACCATCTTGGCTATGGGTGCCCTTGGTTTCAACTGTTTTCCAAGCCTTGCTATCTAGCCTTTGCTTACATTCTGTGGGCTACCTGAGATATTTCATTTTCTTCTTCAATTAACTAGTCAGTTTCTGTTGTTTGGAACAAGAACTCTGCTGACACAACTGTACTCATCCATGTCAAACTGAATAGCAAGGCCATATTGAGAGGCCCTTATTACTTCCAGTAGAAGTTAGCCATTTCCCCCTCAGAGGTTCGCATGCTGTTCTTTGTTCCATTCCTCTTTAAAGTTTGCTAACACTGTTCAGAGTAATAGAGCCTGTCTCCCTCCAAATGTTCCTTTGTAATCATGACCTATAATCCAAAAACTATTCTATAAAAACTTATAAAATTGCCTACATAAAAAAATGGCAGAGACCAGCTAAAACAAACTCAAAAGACACATGAAAATGTAGGAACAAATATTTGCAACTCACAGCACCAATAAAGGGCAATTATGCCTACTATATAAAACCCAGAAAATCATAATGAAAAAAAACAACAACCAACACAAAGAAAAAAAATCAACAAAAGAGCTAAACAGAAGGCTCACAGAAACAAGTCTGAAACATGGAGATGCTCATCCTTACTCATAATAAATTAAATGTACATTAAAATCTATACCGAGATTACATTTTTCCCTATCATAATAGCAAAGAAAGGGTTGAAGAGAGTATGGGGCAGAAACACTCCCATACAGTGCTGAATAGTAGCCTAAATCAATACCACCCCTATGGAAAGCAAGCTGACAAAACCTATCAGAACTATAATGTACATATTACTTTGACCTAGCACTTCCCCATTTGGGAATGAATCTTCACAATTTGCTTGCACAAATTCATACTTATATTGACTTACATACAAAGTTATTCACTATAGCATCATTTATAATAGAAGAGTGGAAATAATTTAGACATAAATAAATTATGATTAGTCTTAATGATATCTGATGATCTCTAAGATATAAAGGAAAAAAGCAAGGTATGGAACAGTGCTTATAGTATGTTGCCATTTATATGAAAGAAGATTAGATATAGGTAAAATACAGATTATATGTAGATTTTATTTATATATAGATGGAGATATACAAAAAAGATCTCTAAGAATATAAATTAGTTACCTGGAAAAAAGAAGTGCCTCCAGGGGTAGAAAGGGTGAGAGATACGTCACTACACACCTTTTGCTACCTTTAAAATCTGCAGCATATGGATGAATTATCTCCTCAAAAACCAAACTAAAAACCTCCCTCAAAAACCCAACATAAGGGGCGCTTGGGTGGCTCAGTGGGTTAAAGCCTCTGCTTTCGGCTCAGGTCATGATCCCAGGGTCCTGGGATTGAGCCCCACAACCGGCTCTCTGCTCCTCGGAGAGCCTGCCTCTCTTGCCTACTTGTAATCTCTGTCAAATAAATAAATAAAATCTTAAAACAAACAAACACCCAACATAAGAGTTGCTGTTGTGCAAGATTCTCTAACAACTAACTGCACTTGTAAATTCTTCAGAGAAGGCACGTTATAGATTTATAACAAAATTTTATTAACTGATGGCTTTAGGAATAAACTGCAGAGGTCTTTATCTCTTATTAAATATCAGCAAGGGCTTACTCTGGATTTAGAACTCTGTTAAACAACTTGAGTGGAAGGGCTCAGGTAAATGGCTGTCTTTTACCTCCCAGAAACTTAAAGGAGTAGAGAGAGCTTGTTTTTCTAGCTTCCAGAACATGCCATTTGATTCTATATACAGCTCTCTGCTTAGCACGGTGTGGCCTTGCTAGATGTCCCTCAACAAATGCTTGTTCATTTGAGGTTAGAAACTTAATACTTAGCACTTGGGAATCAGTAATGTATGTAGCTTCCAATTGCTAGCCATGAAACTTGTGTCTGCAGTGTCACTGGCCCATCTGAGGAAGATAGGCACTGGAAGAACAGTTACAAAAGAAGGACAATTAAAAAAGAAAAAAGGGGGTGCCTGGGTGGCTCAGTTGGTTAAGTGACTGCCTTCAGCTCAGGTCATGATCCTGGAGTCCCAGGATCGAGTCCCGAATCAGGCTCTCTGCTCAGCAAGGAGTCTGCTTCTCCCTCTGACACTCTCCCCTTCATGCTCTCTAAGTAAATAAATAAAATCTAAAATAATAATAATAAAATAATAAAAAAGGACAACTGAAATAAAAATAACGGTTATTTAGTCAAGGGAAGGGGGAAATGACAACACCTTCCTACGGTGATGGAAATATTTAAAATCTTGATCTAGGGGATAGAGAAATAGGAAATTCACAAATAGGAGCCAAGAACTAACTTTTTACCACCTGCTGCCCACCCTACCCCAGGAATGACAGGATCAGATATATAGTTAAGAAAATTACTTCAGCAGCAATGTGCGACACAGACTAGAGAAAAGAAATTATGTACGGTTTAGGAATGAAAAGCAATTGGATACATTGTAATTTGGAGTACTTCTATTACTAAGAAGTTATAGTGATGTGTTTTAAAAATTTGACTCACTTTCATATGCCAGATGTAATGTTATTTTAGCTATAGAAAATTCCCTATCTTGGCTATATAGATTTTACTGAATGAGAGAAAAGGAGTTTTTGTGCCAGCCACATGGGTAACATTCACCGACATTGGTGTTAGGTAAGACTCTTCATGGGGAACAGTGAATCATTAACATGAATCTCAGAACTAATTTTAACAACTTGAATGGGCAAAGTAGTTTTTAAAAGAAAGTCAACTTCACTGAAATCTGTATTTAAATCTCATTTTTATTATTTTTAAAAGATTTTTATATCTTTATTTTGAGAGAGAGGGAGGGAGAGAGTAAGCATCAACAGGGAGGAGCGGCAAAGGAGACGGAGAAGCAGACTTCCCGCTGAGCAAGGAGCCCTATGCAGGGCTCCATCCCAGGACCCTAGCCCATCATGACCTGCGCAGAAGTCAGACACTTAACCAACTGAGCCAACCAGGTGCCCTTTAATGTCATTTTTAAAATAACAAGTAAGAGAGGAGAAGGGAGTTGAGGGAAATTGGGGGGGAGATGAACCATGAGAGACTATGGACTCTGAAAAATAACCTGAGGGTTTTGAAGGGGCAGGGGGTGGGAGGTTGGGGGAGCCTGGTGGTGGGTATTGTGGAGGGCACGCATTGCATGGAGCACTGGGTGTGGTGTAAAACTATGAATTCTGTTACGCTGAAAAGAA
>PISX010032168.1:0-16355 GCA_004024625.1 Mellivora capensis
GATCCCAGGACCCTGGGATTATGACCTGAGCCGAAAGCAGAGGCTTTAACCCACTGAGCCACCCAGGCGCCCCAGGATCTAAGTTTCTAAAGGAGACAGAAGCAAGCAAACTAGCAGTGTGTTGAGCACCATGATAGAGCTGTGCAAAGGACTCTCACTGAAGAAGCTGTCAACCCACAAAGGGGAGTGGGAGCAAGCCATCTAGAGAGGGAATATTTGAGTTGACTATAAAAACATAAATAAGGGTAAAGGGGAAAGATATTTCAGATAGAATTACGGAAACATGGACTATTTGGGGAAATGCTTTAGGAAGGAATCATGAATTTGACAGTCAGAAGCAGGACTGGGGTTAGAATCACAGCCGTGAAATTATTGTAACTCGGGAGACAATTGAAGCTATGGATGAGAGAATACAGACTGAGCACATACAGAAGAATGACAATTGTGGCCAAGGATGGCACTCAAAAGAACCATACCACTTTGTGAGAGAAGGAAGTAGAATGCTTAGAGTAAACAGAAGGGGCCAGACAAGAGGCAGGAGAGAGTTATGTCCTAAAAATCCAAGGGATGAGGGAGATGTAAAGAGAATGTGATCAACCATGTCAAATGCTGAAGAATATGAAAGTAAAATATGGATGGATTATAACGGGAAATCATGGGTTACAAGTGACCTTTGGTAAATCAGGGATGCTTCTCTGTAATTTGAAATGAATCTTTAAAGGAATATATCTGAGTTCTCTGGATTTTGTCCTTGGCCTCTTTTTAATGCCATTAGTAGTGAGTTGGCCTGAGATATAAAGCTACGTAGAGAGCAGAGCTATTCAGATCGGATCTTAGGACTGGTAAATCCCAACCAAAAGCGTATGGATTGATTAAATTTTTTATTAGTAAAGAAACTAATGTATTCATTTTAATTCTAAACAAGATACATTATTTTCAGCTAATTCATACCTGGGTTTTATATAGTCAAAATTTAAACAATAACATTCAAAGAATAGTGCAAGCAAATTATATATATATATATACATACATATATATATATATATATTCTATATTTTTTTCCAGTATCACACCATTTAAGAGTCATAGATTTTAGTTATTTAAATAACTAAATATCTAAATAACTAAAGATTTTAGTTATCATTTTTCCCTGGAACACCTATCTCTCAAAGCCTTCTCCATCAAAACCTCCTCCCTTCTTTCCTTTTTTTCCTCTGTAGCCATTCCAAGAATTAAATTCTTTTTTTTTTTTAAGATTTTATTTATTTGACAGACAGAAATCACAAGTAGGCAGAGAGGCAGGCAGAGAGAGAGGAGGAAGCAGGCTCCCTGCTGAGCAGAGAGCCCAATGCGGGGCTCGATCCCAGGACCCCGGGATCATGACCTGAGCTGAAGGCAGAGGCTTTAACCCACTGAGCCACCCAGGCGCCCCCCAAGAATTAAATTCTAAGCAAGCTTCTTTTGCATTAATATCTTTTCTCCAACTGAGCTTCTACAAATCTCTTATCTGCTTGCCCAGC
Source organism: Mellivora capensis (assembly GCA_004024625.1). Lineage (NCBI taxonomy): Eukaryota > Metazoa > Chordata > Mammalia > Carnivora > Mustelidae > Mellivora > Mellivora capensis. Next base: position 1,521 of record PISX010032168.1, read on the forward strand.
AAGGCACTGTGGTTCAGAAAAGTCTTGTCCCTTAGTTTGTCTATTTCTTAGCAACATAGAGGTATTAAAATCTAAATACAAATTCTCGACATAGTCTAGGTCAATGAACAATATTCATACCAGTTAAGCCCCAGCTCTGTGACTCTAGGTCTCTAAACTTGGCTGCAGTTACTCTCAGTTATTTTTCTACTGTGAACTCACATTTTAATGCTCTTTCTGCCACTGCTTCTAAAATCATTTCATGATCACTTTATATGTAAATTTTTTTTCTGGAGGTCAGTTTGGCAGTTTATATCCTTTGACCCAGTAATTCTCACTTCCATGAATCTCTTAAAAACAAACAAACAAACAAACAAACAAACATAACCAAACCCTCAAACAACACAGAGGAAAAAAAACTGCAGGAGAAGTTAGAATATTCATCACAGGGTTATTTACAACTGAAATGTTACCAAAAAACTTGTCTGTGCCACGATAAAGGGCAGATAAAATCACGATTTGACGGCGTCTTGGAGGAATTTTTTCTCGAGTTACGTTTAAGTTTGCAGAGAGGTGTGCCAGTCTCTCTTGCCAACACTTGCCCACGTGCTGGCAAACAAGTATAAACACCGCGGCTGCGAGGGGCGCTGGGTTTCCCGCTGGGGCCCCCTGCGGTGCTGCTGCTGTTCACTCAGGACAAGTGTGGGGGAGGGGGGCTGCAGAGGGGGCCACGACCTAGGGGACGCTCACCTCGCAGGGGACACTCCCGACCCTAACAGCCACCCTGGGTGGAAACGGAGGCTCCAGAGGCCTTCCCCACCGCCGCTGTCTCCACCGTGAACTCTCTGTTGGCTTTCTTGCTGATTTCGGTGCCCACCCTAAGCAACCGCACCCTTCACAAAGCTCTTGAGGCCCGAGTCACCATTTCTGGCTCAAACCTCTACTAGGGTACGTTGACTGCCCACAGCAGCGCCCACAATGCCCCAGTGGCCCGCACCGAAAGGACACGGGACCAGGAGGCTGCACTCCAGGGCTGAGTCGGAGGGCCACGGTGGTTCCCAGGTAGCTCCGACCGGGAGACCAGAAGTGTTCCCCAGCCGGGTCCTCAGACCCCAGAGCGCCTGAGGGACCGCTAACAGGTCGCCTCCAGCTGGCGTTCCTCACAATCACTTTATAGATGCCTTGAGTAGTATCTCTTCAATTAAAAATACTTCTTCTAATTATAATATTTTATTTTTAGCTCTCCCTAATTAGGAGCATTTAATGTTGTCTATCCCTTTTTGGGATGTTCAGGAAAACTGGTATGCTATTGCTATTTTAGGGCAACCCCACTTCCAGTTGCTCAGCATGTTTATATGACCTACTTTATTTGTGCTTCATTGACAGAAACCAGACCTGCTCATATTTTCTCCTAGGAGATGCCAGGGCTCTTCCAACCTTGGTTCTAAATTTATAGTCAAACAAACCTGGAATTTTTCAGGGTAAATCATAACTGATTCTTTCAGATGTTAAATTCTTTTCTGAAATGCCTTATCTATATGATACCAAAACAAACATTGATACAGTGAACCCAATAACTGGTTTAACCAGGAAAATTATTGACCACAGTTTTTACTTTCAAAATGATGGGAAAATATCAAAATAATTGACTTATTATGTATTTTGAACAGTTTGGGATCAAAATTACTGAGCATTTCCTGTCTAGTTTTCTGTCTATGTAAACTTGACAAGAATTTTATTAAAGTTGTTCATGGAAGCAGGGTATTTTTGCTTTGACACAATATGACTCAATGAATGTACTGGCTTTTCTTTCAAACCATCAATTTACTTCTTTCTCCTGAGAAAGATTTGATTTTTTTTCTTGATGATGATTTTACTAAATTTTTTTCAAATATAAAAACAGATCATTTATGTAAACAAAGTTTTTACAGAAGCCGATAGGAAAATATATACATCTTTAAGTACTTTACTAGTTTTAAAATAGTTATTAAATAGCATAAATTCAGTGTAAAATAAAACTGAGAATAAAGCTGAGAGTAGAGACAACTTCTTTCCCTATCAATCTAATGAAAAGTTAAACGTGCTCCTAACACGACTTAATAACAGATCTTCATTTCCCCCCTTCAGGTCTTTTAATACCATATTTTTTCTAAAGAAGTGTATTAGAAAAATAGAGAGTATGAAACAAAAACTAAGCACTGAACAGTTTTCCCAATTTTCTTCCATTTTAATAAAAGTCCTAAAAGTATAGCATTTCTAATATCTACTCTTCTCTTGCCTCAGAGAAACTCTGTAATGTGTGTGAGAGAATGCCAGTTTCTATCATTTAGTGAAAATGAATGTTTCTCTAATCATTTATGATTTACACAAGTCTAGTATATGACAGTACTGAGATGCACACCCATGTTTCTGATAGTCCTCAGACTTTTCTCAACACCTTCTTATCTCTGCATTCATCATTTTATTTTTTGAGAAATATGTGATTATCATGGCCTGTATACAAAAGTAATGTTCAGCTATATAGACTTAGGTAAATAAACCCTATATATCCTCTAATCTTGTTATTTTGTAATCCTTCGGGGGTCAATGCAGTAGAAACATAAGTGAAGCAGTGTCAAAGGAAAGTCATTGAAGAAATTTAGATCAGATCCAAAAATGGACCTTTTACTCCTATTAAGATCTATTGGGGGCACCGGGGTGGCCCAGTGGGTTAAAGCCTCTGCCTTCGACTCAGGTCATGATCCCAGGGTCCTTGGATCGAGCCCTGAATTGGGCTCTCTGCTCAGTAGGGAGCCTGCTTCCCTTCCTCTCTTCTGCCTGCCTCTCTGCCTACTTGTGATCTGTCTGTCAAATAAATAAATAAAATCTTTGGGGCGCCTGGGTGGCTCAGTGGGTTAAAGCCTCTGCCTTTGGGTCAGGTCGTGATCCCAGGGTCCTGAGATCAAGTCCCACATCAAGCTCCTTGCTCAGCAGGGAGCCTGCTTCTCCCACTGGCTGCCACTCCCCCTGCCTGTGCTCTCTCTCTGACAAATAAATAAAATTTTAAAAAATAAGAATAAATAAAATAAAAATAACACTAATAATAGTAGCAGTATTCTTCAATTTATTTAAATTTATAAACTGCCATCTGTACCATGCCCTGTTTTAAGAGTAAGAATATAAGGTAGATTAAAATTAAATATTTGTTGAATGAATGAATGCATGAATGAATGAATGATCTTATGGTGTAATTGGGGCAGAAAGGAACTATAGACAATTATGGGTCAGTTAAGTAAATGCAAAAAGGCATACAGAGTCCTCTTGGAAGGATTGGAGGGCTAGGGATGGCTTCAAGAAGAGATGATGGTTGAATATTTACATAGGCCGGCAGTGGTAGAAAGTAGGCACTACAACAATCATAATTTTTACATCATTGACTCAATAACCCATTGAAATTGACAGTGAGTGTGCCATCTCTCCCCAGACTATGTTAGCATGTTTTTATATTGGCAGTTGCATAAGGTAAAGGGATAGATTTTCCAGTTTGGGGAGGTTTGAGTCAGAATATAGCTTCAAAGAATGAAGTATTAGAAGTAGAACCCATGGGACGCCTGGGTGGCTCAGTCAGTTAAGCGGCTGCCTTCAGCTCAGGTCATGATCCCAAGGTCCTGGGATCGAGTCCCACATCGGGCTCCTTGATCGGCGGGGAGCCTGCTTCTCCCTCTCTCTCTCTGCCTGCCATTCTGCCTGCCTGTGCTCACTCTCTCTCTCTGACAAATAAATAAAATAAAATCTTTAAAAAAAAAAGAAGTAGAACCCATGCATAGTTATAAATAATATTTGGTGAAAATCCTTTTGAAATATATCAGGTTTTTAAAGTTTAAGGTTTTAGGACTCCTTGGTGGCTCAGTCAGTTAAGCATCTGCCTGGATCAGGCTCAGGTCATGATCCCAGGGTCCTGGGATTGAACCCTGCATCAGGCTCTCTGTTCAGCGGGAAGTCTGCTTCTCCCTTTGCCCCTCTCCTTGCTCGTGCTCTCTCTTGTTCTCCCTCTCAAATAAATAAATAAAATCTTAAAAAAAAAAAAGTTTAAGGTTTTGGGGCTCCTGGGTGGCTCAGTGGGTTAAGCCTCTGCCTTCGGCTCAGGTCATGATCCCAGGGTCCTGGGATCGAGCCCCACATCAGGCTCTCTGCTCAGCAGGGAGTCGGTTTCCCCCTCATTCTCTGCCTACTTGTGATCTCTGTCTGTCAAATAAATAAATAAAATCTTAAAAAAAAAGTTTAAGCTTTTTGGTTACAAAGAAACAGGACAGATGATCATGTTTATAAAAACTAAGAAACAAGACAGAACCTAGAACTAACTCTTAAAGACAAAAGGAATATTCATTATTTCTCATTTTCCTCCTTCCCTTCTGTACCTCTTAAAGTGATACATGGAGTATGCCTCGTTTGGCTGATGAAATCTGAGTAGAAAGTATGTTTGTCGTTTCCACACCGGTAAGTCAGTGTGTGATAAACCACACTGGCTTTTCCTATCTCAGTGATCAGAAAACAATGCCTGGATAGTGGTGCCCCATCAGCCTGTGTGTCTGAGTGACAGCAATCACCAAAGACATGTACAAACCTACATTGCACAGGTGAATGAGAAACATGTTATGCCAAGCCACTGAGATTTGGGTATTGTTTGTTAATACAGAATAACCTAGCACTTTCTATTAATACGATAATTGAAGTTTAAGCCAGTATTTAATGCATCAGTATCTTCAAGTGTACAATTAGTAGCTGTTTTTTTTCCTTCCCTCTTACCATGAAATCTTTGTTGTCAATTAATAGACAGATATCCCTTACTATAGAAAGGACTTCTTAATATCTTGTAAAGTATTTTTAGAAGCTTTGTCATCTCCTTAAACTATGAAATTTGTTTTTGAGTTTTGTGGCCATGCAAATTTTTTTTCTGGAGAGAAATGTTCATAGTTTTTATCTAGATCCTCAAGAAGCCCGTAACCCATGTAAGATTAACAACCACCACTATAGAAGCCTGTATTTATAAGCTCCTACATCAGTGAATATAGTTGCATGACAACTTAACATTAACCAGTAAACAGTAGCTACAGTCAGGATGTGAGTTGGAGAGAATACTGTTTTGGAGAGTTTAATAAACAGTAACTATGTAAAATTTCAAAATTAATTAATACTCTTGTTTTCTGACCTTTAAACTTGTTAAGTTTTTCCATCATTAATAGCTCTCCAACTTATCATAACATTTCTTTAGGATGACAGTGGATGTAGTATTGTTTAATCAGTGGATTCTGCTCACCAGTTACTAATGGGTCTATGAAGAACACACATGAACACACATATATACATGCACACACATACACATGCACCTGGTAGAAATTCAATCAAAAGGATAAACTGAAAGCTTCTTAAATATTACTGTGGAGTTTATGGTATGTTCTTTGGAGCTCTAGGTGCATCATGGACAAGAGAGAGGTGGGTCTGGGGGTTCTCTGTGCCACCAGTCCTACTCCTGCTTCAACTAGAGCAGCTCCTCTTACGTGTTTTACATGATGATGTTTTCTCTCTCCCTCTTCCTGTCCTCATCAGAACTCCTGCTTTAAATGTATTCAAGAACCATTAGGTAAACTGTACACGAGAGCATAGTGAGGTGTTTCCAAGAACTTGGAAACAAGGTTGACCTCTGAGAGTTAAACTATGAAATCCAGACTAAGGAAGGAGATAAAAAAAAATAGACAAAATCATTTTGAAGAAAAAGGGTGGTTCTCGGGTCTGAATAATATTTACTCACTCAAGTATAATATTTGTGTTTCTAAAGAATTAATGTGCCCCTCAGAAAAGACTGAAAAAAGGATAGGTGATCGGTAATAGACCATGGAAAAAATGAAAGAGAAAACTTCTCTATTTCCAGTCTCAAACAGAAAAATTTAAATACATGGATCCATCAGATTAAGTTTCTTGAGCTCTAAATACTCTCTTTATCTCCTGACATTCTGCCTTGACCCAAAACGAAGAAATTTTTCTACCAAAGGAAGAAGGAATTGATAATTAGATTGGTTAAAGCCATCTTTCATTGTCTCCCAATGCAGACCTGGGAATGCATCTTTGGGACAATTAAGGCTCACTGGCTCTGTGCACATATGTGAAAAGTGAGAATTAAATTCTGAGAGATTAACTTGATTTGCTATTGAGGCCTGACTCATAAAGTTATTAGGCTCAAACATATGAAACTGCTGATATCCAATCATTTTTAGCCTACAAAGCAGGAGGTTGCATACAGTTCTACCTAGTACTATTCATATGGACTGAGTTTGGATTGAGTCCACCTCCAAAACTTGGCTCTTTTAACTGGGTAGCATGGCCATTTCTGCAAAATGTTGGAAATGTATTGTTTGGCCATTTTTGAGAAGCATATTTTCTGTGGTTAAATAAGGAAAACTTTGAGTTAGTCTTTTTGATATTTTGCCTTGCAGTCTATAGGACCATTGAAAGAGGAAAAGAGGTATTGATAAAGATTCATCTGGAAACAATGTGTAGGATGGATTGGAAAAGAGACTTATGTAGAGAGACAAGGTATGAGAGGAGCCAGTAGACTAGGTGGAAGCATTGAATTCAAAGGGGAAAAAAAATGACCAGGGGAACAACTTCTCCACCCTTGCTAGAAGGCCAGATCACTCCTTGCCTTTTGGGACAATCCAGCCTTGCCCAGGTTTTTTTAAAGGATGATCAGTAAGTAATCAGACCTGATACCCCATCTGATGACTCAGTTATTATGCAGTGAGAGTGAGTCACTTCTCACCTGTCTACATATTCTCTCTGGGCTGTCTTTTCTTATTCCATAGCCTAGACTGCCAACTGAGTGGCAATGATTTGCAAATCTTTATCTGTTGCCCAAACCTCTCTCTTGGCTATAGATTTTACCTAAATGAGGATGGAAGAGCTTCACCTGATTGTCCCAGAAGCACCTCCAACTCTGAGGTGAGCTCATAGATTTCCCCACTAATTGGATCTTTCCTGTATCTCTGTAATTTGTTAGTAGCATGCTAGACTTCATTTTAGATGATTCCTTCAAATCCATCCTCAACATCTTATCCGTTCCTCTAACCTTTGTTTGCTTTTTAAAAAATCTCCTAAATATCTCCTTCTTCCTATTTCCATTGCCAGTGTTCAGCTGCATGCTAATTTATACAGTGACTTCTTTCCTAAACTTTCTTTTAAAATACACTCTTCAGGGGCACCTGGGTGGCTCAGATGGTTAAGTGTCTGCCTTTGGCTCATGTCATGATCCTGGGGTCCACTCATTGTGCCTCACATCAGGCTCCCTGGTCAGTGGAGAGTCTGCTTCTCCTTCTCCCCACACCCCCAACCCCAGCTCATGTGCATGCACTCTCTCTCAAATGAATAAGTTTTTTTTTAAATCTAAAATACACTTTTCAAATAAACTACTACTAATTCCCCCCTTCAGAAATCATCAGAGACTCAGTTTCAAACTCCTTGCTCTGCCTTATTTTCACCACCTATTTACTGCTGAATTTTCTAGCTTCATCTACCTGCATTCTCTCCCATATATTTTTTTCATTTCTCTTATGATTTCTAGGCAAAAAGGATTGTCAACTTTCCAAACATGTATATTTTGCTATGCCTCCATGCATGTATGCAGATTTTCCTTCCACCTAGAATGTCCTTTCCTCCACCTCTGCCACACCTCGTACCCTGCCTCGTCCACCTGGTTCTCTTAGTCATACTGAAAACAGCTTTTCCATCTTCTCCTTGATTCCTTCCCACACTTCCTTCCCTTTCCCCCAGGCAGAGTGACTTGCTCCCTCCTCTCTACTCCCAAATACCTTCTTTAGCATCTATATTGTATTAATTACCTCATTATATAATAACTCTTTGCTCCATAGATTATATCTTCCTGAGAGTCAGATCTTGAATGGATGAATGAATGAGGGAGTCTGAGCCAATTTTATATCCTTTTTATGATATGTAAGTAGCTTAAAACTGAACCATTGAAATGTAACTGATATTTTCAGGAATCTGTGAAACATTCACAAACTGTTGTGGCTCAACCCCAACAAGGACCAACTCAAAAATGGGCAGCAAGTTTCTCTTCTTACTTTCTGTGATTAAATAAAGAGAATCTTGAGTCAATCTTTTGTTATTTTGTTTTGCAGTCTGTAGGACTTTTAAAAATGTATTCAGTGTTCAAAACAAAACAAAAAAAGATTAGAATAAAATTGCAAATTATGGGTATGCTTAAGAATCATTTATGATATGATACATAGTAAGGTAGTTGATTGGCCAGAAGACTGTGAGAGCACAAAGTGCCCTAGAGGACAGTTTTCCACTTGGTTGTTTGTTATCTGCATGATCTTTTAGTTACTCTCGGTCATGCTGATTTGACCAAAAAACATTTTTTTAAAATTTTTGTCCTTAACTTTTCTATTTCATGCTGTCATAGAGGAGGTCTTCCATCTCTGTATATATACATATATATAAATATTCATTGATGATTAATAAATGTATTTCATTGATTAGTTGAGAGTTAAACCAATAAAAAAGGTCTTTTAAAAAATATCTATTCATTTCTACTTTCCAGAGTTCTCATTTTCAAGAAGAGATATAGTTTCAAAAATGTTAGGCCTTTCTAGTTAGGTCCCAAATTTTTTAGAGTGTTTAAAGACAAGAACTCAAAATTTCATCATTATTTTTCAGACAGTTTTGAGCAATTATTATTTCTTGATGTGTTACAGAGCTATATTCCATTTCTCTTTATTTGTAGGCTCGTTTCTTGAACCACTGGGAAATAAGAGTAGAGAAGGATTTCTTCTTCCCTATTCTAAGGAAATGCTAACCTTCCAAGAGAATATTCATCTAATTGGAGCCAAATCTTAAATATTATTAGACCACATTTAACTGTAGTTGGGGGTATATGGTATATAAGGTCCTGCACTTACTTATGAATCTCCCTTCTTCCTTTTTTACCATGAAGCAAGAGCCAGAGAGAATGTTGAAGGGTCTTCTCCAAAGGTAATCCTAGTCATCCTATTCTTTCTCTGCCCTTCTTAGTAACCACAAACATTCTCATCTCTTTAGTCTTTTGTACCAAGTGGTCAACTTGAGGTTAGTAAGACACTAAAATATGGATTTATACTTAAACTAGTGGAAAAAGCACTTAAAGTAAACCTTTTCACCAGGTCACATTCATTAACACAGCTAACCAGACATCTCTGCATTGGAATTTAAGTACAGGACCAGCTGGTAATAAACTGGTAACTTTTTTGCCATTTTCCCTGGATCATTGTGAGTATTTTTTTCTATGTGGAAATCTTGTGAGAAGAAACAACTAGACAAAGACTAGGTTGAAGTATTCCTAAGTTTCTTGACTATAATACCATATAAGAATCCCCCAAACTCACATGATCATTCATAACAAGTTTTTGGAGACTTTGTTTTTATTGTCCTCATTATCTTCTTCTTTTTAAAAATATGTTATTTATTTATTTGAAGAGAGAGACACAGAGAGGGAACACAAGCAGGGGGTGTGGGAGAGGTAGAAGCAAGCTTCCCGCAGAGCAGGGAGCCCAAAGTAGGCCTCAATCCCAGGACCCTGGGATCATGACCCGAGCCAAAGGCAGACACTTAACGACTGAGCCACCCAGGCGCCCCTGTCCTCATTATCTTCTGTTGTTGTCATTGTCATCATCATCATCATTTGGATATTACTGGGAGTCTCCATGGCTGAAATCACAGAATAAGAAAATGTTGGAAGAAACTGGGATCTGAGATGGTTTTATTTACTTATTTTTAAGATTTTATTTATTTGAGAGAGAGGGAGAGCAAAAGAGGGGGAAGGGTCAGCGGGAGAGGCAGACTCCCCACTGAGCAGGGAGCGTGGTGCCCCACTGGATCCTAGGAATCCAGGATCATAACCTGAGCTAAAAGCGTTCGTTTAACTGACTAAGCCACGCAGGCCCCCCTGAGATGGTTTTAAGTGTAAGGCTACCAGGAAAGGATAGTGATAGAATAATAATGACAAAGATCATTTTCATAATAACATTAACAGCTAGCACTTGTCGGATATTTAGTTTATGTCAGACTCTGTGGTCGTTGTCTTATATATGTGACTTTCCTAATTCTCAAAACAACTCTATGAAGTAGGTACTATTATTTCCATTACATAGATTAGAAAACTAAGACTTAGAAAAGTTAAGTAATTTTCCCAAAGTCCAAAATGACACTAGTGTTCAGTATTAGGTTAATTTCAGCATTTGAAAGGAAAGTGATGACTTTATAAATCTTGTTTCAAGATATATGTTCTCATCAACAGTACGAGCACAATTTGAAAAGGGGCTAAGCACAAATATAACTTTATGGAATTTTTTGGTATGATATATTCATTCAAATAAAATATTGACTTAGACATCTGTCTTTATTTGGAGAGGCAGTATTCTTTTATTTAGAGTTAGAGTTAATCCTAATTAAAGTTATATCCTAATTAAAATTATAAATTGTTGAATTTCAATTTTGCCTCTAGCTCTGCTTAGTATAAAAGCCGATGGGTTTCTTTTAGTGCATAGTATCTGAACTCCAAGCATTTATTATTACGTAAAAACATCATATTCTTTGCTATACATTTCTGGACTATCTTCTGAAGAATGTGTAGTCTGTGAATTTTTTAAAGACTATTTTATTCTTTGAATGAAACTATCCAGATTTACTGAGTTGATCTTTGGAATTACACATTAGCCTACATTGAAAAATATTATCCAAGCATTCCTTTTTTGTCACACCACATAGCGTTCATTTACAAACTCAAGACCAGGAATAGTTGGGCCTTTCTTGATTGGAGTTTTATAGCCATGAGGCAGATTTATAGTGTCCCAGTGTTACTGTGTATCAGTCGTAGGAGAACTGGAGTAACAGAATATTTTGGTACTCTGGACTGTGGTAGAACTTCCTAACAATTATTTCTTTGACATGTCAAGGTCTTGATCACTAACCTTGTCTATACTGACTTGGTGAAACGGAGAGATTCTTTGAAGGCGGAATATAGTAGAATGAAGGAGATTATTTTTAAAGAAATTTACAGTTACAAGTTTCAAGTGTTTCATTTTAGAAGCGCTACAAGCCCCATCGCCTCCACTGCTGGGGAACATCTTGTATTAACTATTGCCATTCAGTATTGCGCTGCACATATCAACTGAGTATTGTTAAGAGCCATCAGATGTATTTTTTTTTAGCAATATAACAAATGACCATGTGGAAGAAACAACTGAGAATTGGATAGGAAGACATGTGCTTAACTACAGTCTAATGTAGGATTTTCATCAAAGGTCATTTTTCTCTTTAGGACGATCATGAATTGGTGAATAACATAAAGCAGCCAGGGCAATGTTTGTGCTTAAATTTTAAATTTCAACTTCTCTAACACCACTAATAGAAATTCTTATCATGGTTTTTTTCCAAAGGGATTTATCTGCATTAAAGACTTGCAAAATAAGGTTAATAAAATAGAAAATCAGAGCAAAGGGAGAAAATAAAATGAAAATATCCTAACTCTATAATAATTTACATAGTTGAACTTCACATTTATTTCAGAGCTTCCTGACATACAAAAGGGGGAAGAAAAAGAGGAAAATATGGTCAGTTACAGTAGGGTTTGTTGTTGTTGTTTTTTTACCTATTATATCATAGCTGACATTATATTACAAAGCAAACATTATAATTATTTTAAGGGACATGGTAGGAAACAGGCGCCTGCATTATCTACCTTGAGATCCAGATAACCTGAGGGCTGAAAAGATCAATATTTGGGCACACCTATAAACACTCCAGGGTATGCTCATGAGCCAAGGTAACGCGGTTGGAAAATTTGTTACATAGTTTACATTATTAGAGAAAAGGATGTCTCCTAGTTTCCCTGGGAGGAGGGGGGAGCACTTTTCCTTCGTCTAAATTCTAAAATACTACATTTATCACACTGAGAATAAATAAGAATAGATTTCTTAGATTCACAGTTTATATTGGCACATTCACTTTTGGTATTAATTAATGTAATGATGTGCCATTAATAGAGAATTTTGTTTACATTTAGCTCGGCTTTCACTGTTTCTAGACACAGTCTCATCCTATGTGGCAGGTTACAGCATCATCCAGTTCTCCAAAGGAATTTCTCAGAGTAGGGGATGTAGGGCTTCACTCCTTGCTTTCTAATAGAAGACACATGATTTCCCTTGGAGAGTGTGAAGACCAGCCAGTTCTTCAAAAACGGCAATGATGTATGAGTATGTGTTCTGCCATTGCCCTACCCTTCCAAACCCTGTGAATGGCATGAAAGGGCAGGGCGCTGCAACTTGATGCCTGCAGGAAAAGGGAGACAGATTTTCATGTAAATGTAGACTTTTGCATAATGAACCGATATACAAGCTTCCAAGTTGTGCAAGTTGTAACGGGTAGTATTTTGGAAACAAACATAAAGGTATAATCAGCTACTAAGATACATAAGCAGAATATGCGGAAAATGTTTTTCTCCTAGAGGGCCTTGTTGAGGGGCGTGGAAAGGAGCTTTTAAAATGAGGGAGACACTAAATCCTGTTGCCATGCAGGACTGAAAAAGTAAACAGTATACACACTCCCAGGGCTTTTCTTTAAAGAGTCTGTATTGGAATGAGAACAGCAGATATCACATCCAACTCTTACCATGAAAAGCAAAGGAACTAACTCAAGCTGAGAAGACTCATGTCAACTGGTAGCTTGGCTTAAAAAGAACAGTATTATAAGAGCTAAAATTTATTAGGTAGATGATATTTCCTTCTGGATATTTTTTAATAGCTTGGTTTGAAGTAATGTGATTTTTTTTTTTAAGTTTGTTTTTTTTTAAATTGGATTAGAAAACTATCTTCATCCAGTTGGAATACCCACTGCTATTATAAATCATCTTAACACATTGTGGAGAATTGGTATTCAGGGTGTTATGGCCTAAATTGTGTTGCTCCCAAATTCATATGTTGAAATCCTAACCCCTGGTACCTCAGAATGTGACTGTATTTAGCACTAGGACCTTATAGATGTAATTAAGGTAAAATTAGGTCATAGGTGTGGACCCTAATCCAATATGACTGGTATTCTTATAAGAAAAGGAGATTAGGACACAGGCATGTACATGTGTAGAGGAAAAGATCAGGTAAGGACTCAGGGAGAAGGCAGCCATCTGCAACCCAAGGAGAGAGGCCTCAGGAGAAACCAAACCAGTTGGCACTTATAGAATTTCAGCCTTCAGAACTGTGAGAAAATAAATTTGTGTTGTTTAAGCCATGCAGCATGTGGTATTTTGTTATGGCAGCCTTAGAGAATGAAGACACAGGGTGTGAAATGAAAAAAGAAAATGACCTAGCAAATAAAAGAATAATTTTCAATATGTCTGCTTTAAAGAATAAAATTCATGGGGCGCCTGGGTGGCTCAATCAGTTATGTATCTGCCTTCGGCCCAGGTCATGATCCCAGGGTCCTGGGATTGAGCCCCACATTGGGCTCCCTGCTCAATAGGGAGCCTGCTTCTCCCTTTCCCTCTGCCTGCTGCTCCCCCTGCTTGAGCTCTCCCTCTCTCTAATAAATAAATAAAGTCTTTTTTAAAAAAAAAAGTAAAATTCACAACTTTCTTCTGAAGTTGGCTGAAGATTCAGAGCTTCTCAATTTAAATAAGGGTCTCCCTGGCTGGACCGTAAGTTCCTTCAAAAAAGTTGCTGAGCCATGTTCTTGTTTTTTGTGCATTCTCTGGGTAATACCATATATTAAGGTACTCACTCTTGAACTTAATTCTTTGATTTTTCATAAAGGAGAAGAAAGTGAGTTCTGCAAACTATAAACCAAGAATCTTGCCCTTAATTTGAATCAGAAATCGAGAAAGAATTTATACAAAGATGATTAAAATTTAGCATGGTACCACTAGTAATAAGGAATGTGAGCCTAATCACTCCCTCTTTGGGTCATTATTTCAATGACATTGGACATATCTGTCTAGCTCTTGAAAGACTCTCCAACTTTGACTTCTAAAACATTGCTTTGATCTCTCTTACCTCCTTGACAAGAGCTTCTCTCTCTCCTTCCCTTGCTTTTCCTTTTCTAGGCCCCGGTCAAAGCTGTTGGAGTGACCATTACATTGAATAAGCACACCTCAAGATATACCTTTTGTTATTAAAAGAACCTCTAAAATTTATTTGTAGGGCAATCTTGCCCTATCCTGGATGGAAATTGATGGCATTCACACTCCTTTTCTATTACATCTTAGAATTTCAGAAACTTAGAAGGTGAGCAGTGATAATGCTGGGAGTCACCTGTTCCTACTTGATTCCTTCCACGGTTCTCCTTGGTCAAGCTTTTCCATGTGCTGCCTGCACTCTGAGATCAATCCTGAGAGCCCTAGGAGCTGAAAGGAAAAAAAAAAGTTCCTATTGATCTGGATTTATAAGCCAATTTCAGCCTAGGTCATATGCCAGACTTTTACCAACTCTAAACTTATATGCTGCTTTGAGGTATGGGGCTGGAACTCAGCAAAGGACATTTCTCAGATTCTTTTGTCTGCTAGTTTCTTTTCAGCTTCGACGAGTGGGAGGCACTAGGGGAGCATTAGAAGGCAACAGGAGGGGAAAAAGGAATTTCTTCTTCTTCCCCCAGCTGCCATTTCATCACTCCAGCAGCTGAGGAATGTGGCTCCAGCTTCCAGCTTCTTTCTGAACTCCCACACTCCCTTCCCAGCGTTCCTTAGAGGAACCAGCAGCTACCAGGACGTGTTCCTCAGTGGTTGGAGCTAACCATTGTTCTGATTCATGGTGCCTACTAGGCAAGCCGGGATCTAGC
>PISX010032169.1:0-16508 GCA_004024625.1 Mellivora capensis
TCTTTTTCCGCCCCCCTAGTCCCCCATGTTGCATTTCCACTTCCTCATATCAGGGATATCATATGATAGTTGTCTTTCTCTGATTGACTTATTTCACTAAGCATGATACCCTCTAGTTCCATCCACGTCGTTGCGAATGGCAAGATTTCATTTCTTTTGATGGCTGCATAGTATTCCATCGTGTATATATACCACATCTAGGTGTCTTGCCCATTTTCTAATTGGCTTGTTATTTTTTTACTTTTTACTTTTACTATGACAGAGCATGTCATATATGCTACATACAACTCCTTTGTTAAATATGTGCTTTGCACATATTTTCTTCCAGTCTGCAGTTAGTCTTTTCATTCTCCACATGGGCTTTTGAAGACCAAGTTTTATAATTTTTCCAGGTCCAATTTGTTGATTTTTCCTTTTACAGATCATCCTTCTGGTTTCAAGTCTAAGAACTCTGCCTATTCCTGAATAACAAAGATTTTGTCCTTTTTCCTCCTAAAACCTTTATAGTTTTATATTTTACATTTAAATCCATGATCCATTTTCAGTTCATTTTTTTATAAGGTGTGAGGCTTTGATCTATGTTCATTTTTTTCCTATGAATGTCCAATTGCTCCAAAACCATTTGTTGAAAAGGCCATCCCCCCTCCACTGGATTTATTTTGCACAGTTGTCAAAAGTTAGTTGAGCATATTGGTGTGCGCTTCCTTGGGTTTTTAACCTTTTTAAGGCTTTAACTGGCACCAGGTTCCAATATGCCTTGCCTTAATTTCCTTGGAGGTATATAAAAAGTGAATCATCATTTTGTAATGATACTAACATTATAATTAACAAGAATTTTGCAACAATATCAAATTAAGCATTGATCGTGCCATATGAATTTAACTTGATCATTGTGATCTTCAAGGGGATAATTCCAACAATTAAATTAGCCTGAAGCCATAGAGAATTGTGAGAGGAATCAGAACTAACAGGGGAAGCTTCAAACCTATTAGATCATAGTAGCAGCTGGGAGTGACCTGGTTATGAGGTTCTGCTGGAAAATGCAACTAAAGGTCTTTTTCTATTCCATCTAGCAGGTGGCCCTTTACTTATTAATGGTTTGTTGCCCTACACAGTTGTGTTCTTAGAAATGTGTGTTCATGTCACCCTCCACTGTATAATGTACTAGAAATAGCCTTCCCTAGACTGGGAGACAGTGGACCTGGCATCTAATCCCAGTTGTGCCTCTAACCCACTATGTGACCTAAGACAATCCTTACCTGTCTAGATGTCTTTCAGCTCTATGAACTACAGTTCAATTTAACAATATCTTCTTTTTTTTTAGATTTTACTTATTCATCTGACACAGAGAGATCACAAGCAGGGAGAGCAGCAGAGAGAGAGGGGGAGAAGCAGGCTCCGTCAGCAGAGAGCCCTGTCTCAGCACAGAGCTCAATCACAGGACCCTGACATCATGACCTGAGCTGAAGGCAGAGGCCTAACCCACTGAGCCACCCAGGTGCCCCATTAGCAATATCTTCTGAGTGCCAACTCCGTGTCAGGTCTTGTGAGATATACTGAGATGAGCAAAACACAAATCTTACTCTCAAGTTACTTTCTCCCCTGTAGGCTTTACTTGCAATTTATTAAGCACTTAAAATATTAGGTCGGCTGCTGTGCTAAGCATTTTACCTGTCATACTTCCTTCAATCCTTGAATGATATTGGAGGTAAGAGAATATCATCCCCATTTTACAATGTGGAAACTACAACTTTGAGAGATTAAGTAGCTTGTCAAAGGTCATACTGTTGTTAACTACCACATCATATCAATTGATGTCTAGGGACAGAGTTCAGGTGGGCTTCACATGTTAATCCAGTAGGACTGAAGGTAGAATTTTGAGAGGGAAGAAAAATAGAAGATATATTTATTAGCACTTTACATGTTGAGAAGCTGAAGTTTAAAGAAGTGCTATGTCTTGCCTGAAGTCACAAGACTCAGGCAAGTCCAGGACTCAGACCTATACTGTTCTTTCTTATGAGAGTGGAATAAGATTCCTTCCCTAGGTGAAGGCCAGCCTTTTACCTTGTGCAGTGGATCCCATCTCTTTCTCCTTCTTGGGGATCTGTCTTTTCATCAATTGCTCCCTGTAATCTATGGTAATGACCTCTTCTTGGCTATCTCTTTTGTCCCAGCAATTAAATGTGTCCAAAAATCTTCCTGCATTAGAAATCTTTCCCCATATTCTATCTTAGTTGCCTTTCAAGCTAATGAACTCTCTCTCTGTCTCCCACTCTCACAGCCATCCTTATGGAAAGAGTTGTCTATACTCAATGTCTTAACTTCCTGTCCTCTCACTCACTCCCCTCCCACTGTAATCTGGCTTCTGTCTCCAACACCTCTCCTCTACTGATCTTACCAAAGTCATCAATGACATCCTTGTCCCTAAGCAATACTTCCTTTCTCATCTTGCTTGGCTTCTCTACAACAGTTAATGAACTTGGCTAATACCTCCTTACCTGAGGGTTTTAACCTTGGCTTATAAGACACGGTGTTCTTCTTTTTTTTTTCCCCTATCTCTTTTCTTCCATGTCTCCTTTATAGGTTCACTGTCTTCCCACTTAGTTATACCATATTATTCTTTTACTGTATTTGCTAGATTCAATCTACTATTGTTTTGTAAAGGACTCACGTGTTTGCTCATGAAGGATATTGGTCTATAGTTTTCTTTCCTTATAATGTTTTTGTTTGGTGTTGGTATCATGGTAACACCAGCTTCATACAGCTAATAAGAAAGTGCTCATCCTCTTCTAATTACTGGAAAAGATTGTCTAGAATTTATGTTAATTCTCCCTTAAATGTTTGGTTAGTTTTTCTAGGGAAGCTATATGGGCCTGGACATTTCTTTCTTGGGAGATTTTAAATTATGGATTTATTTGATAGTTATAGGATTATTCAAATTATATATTCCATATTGAGTGAATCAGAGTTTTTTTTATGTGTTTCAAAGAACTGGTCCATTTGGGTCTAAATCATCGAATGTATGTGTGTAAAGTTGTCTGTATGCCCTTATTATCATTTTGATGTCTTCAGGATCTGTTATAATATCCCCTGTTTCATTCATGATATTGGTCGTTTGTGTTTTATGTCTATATATTTTTTTGTCAGTCTTGCTAGAAGTTTGTCAGTTTTATTGATATTTAAAGAACCAGTTCCTTCTTTCATTAATTAAAACTTTTTTCTGCTTTCAATTTTATCAACTTCTGCTCTTATCTTTATTATTTCCTTCCTCTGCTTGCTTGGGATTTATTTCGCTTTTCTATTTCTAGGTTCTTGAGGTGAGAGCTTAGATTATTTATTTGAGACTTTTGCTTTTTTTGTGCATTTAATGCCATAAATTTCCCTCTTGGCAGTGCTTCAGCTGTGTCCCACACATTTTGGTATGTTGTATTTTCATTTACATTCATCTCAATATATATTTTTTTATTTCCCTGAGACTTCCTCTTTGAGCCATGCATTATTTAGAAGTGTGTTAACGTCTTTGTGTTCATAGCGTTCCCTATTACCTTTCTGTTATTGACATCTAGTTTGATTTCATTTTGGTCACTAAATATGTCCTATATGATTATAATGTATGTGTGTATGTATGTTCTATGGGCCCTTGAAATCAAATAATGTAAGTCTGACTTTGTTCTCTTTCCTTAAAATTTTTTGGTTCTTCTAGTTCCTTTATCTATCTATATGAACTTTACAATTTTTTTTTGACATCTACTGTATGTAGTAAAAGATTTTCTGGGATTATTACTGTGATTGCTTTGAATCTATAGATCAATTTGGGAGAGATTTGACATCTTAACAATATTGTCTTTCAAACCATGGACATGGTATATCAATACATTGTGTTAGGACTTCTTTTACTTACTTCTTTTTTCAAAGGTTCATTCATTCACTTATTTGTCCATTCAACAATTCATTCATTCAGTGTCAGCATTGTGACAGATGCTGGGGATAGAGTAGTGACTAAAGCTGATGAGGCCTCAGCCTTCTGGTGAGGCAGACAATAAACAATGACAATGGAACTAGGAGGGACACACAAAGGATGGGTACCTCATCTAGTAGGGAGCTTCAGGGGAAATTCAGGAGGAGGACACCTTGAAGACCTCCATGCAAAAGAACCATCCAAGCTGGGATCTGAAGGATAAGTAGGAGTTAGCCAGGTGCAGGGGGGGGAAAGCCATTACAGACAGAGGCAGTACGGGTTCCCAGGCTTTCTTCCAACATTCAGCCCCATTATGGGCAATCTTGTTTCATGGAATACTAGCTTTGGGGTGGGGAGAGCTCCTAGGCACTAGTTTTTAGAGAGAAACTCTGAAGCCATGCAGGTATAGTTGTGCATGAACTGTTAGGAGAGCGTAGTTTCTGTCAAGTCTGGGGGTTGATAGGATGTTAGAAGCAGAAAGGAGGGATGTAAGTGTGTATATTTGTGTCCCCATCTGCCTCAGGGAGGGGGACTGGATTTTGAGTTTGAAAAAGTAAATTGGAAAAGGCCTGTGAAGCCTTGAATGCCAAGATAGCAAGTTTGGACATTAACCTGAAGGTTGTGTGGTAGTAACCTGAAAGGATAGATATGTGTTTTAGAAAGAGCAAACTGGCTGTAGTGTGAGAATGGTTTGAACAGCAGGCTTAACCCTTGTCTCTTCTAGAATGTAAGTTCTATGGGAAGAGGGACTTGATATATTTTGTGATTATTGAATCTTTAGCACAGTGACTAGCACATGGTAAAACCTCAATAAATACTGGTTGAATAAATGAATGAATGAAGTCACAGCAAGTGTTCAGACAAGAAATGGGTGAGGCTGAATTCTGTGGTGACAAGTTTCATGTGATATCAAGGAGATAATATCAAAAGGATTAGGTAATAAAAATATATATAAAGTACATAGCACTGGCCTTAGCATAAGGTGAGCAAGCTTAGTATCAGTGTGAAATCTAGGCTTCTTCCCAGGTTTCTGACTTGGGGTTGTAGGAACACCAGCAGCCACTGAGATAGAAGCAGATGTGGAAGTAGGTAAGTGTGAAAGTATAGATAATGAATTTAGAGACACTGAATTTTGAGGAACTGTCATGAGATTATTGACAGTGATGATCTAGGAGGCACTGTAGACAATCCTTAGATACTCTGTACTCAGCTTTACCGTGAGGCAACCAGGACCCAAACAACAACAACAACAACAACAACAACAACAACAACAAAACAAAATGCAAAGGCCACTGTCATCCTGAAGACTTGGATCTGATCTGGGCATGGAGCAGTGTGGTTCTCAGGAGCTTATAGTTAGGAGAGGCTCTTTATGGGTCAACTAGACCAGCTATTGCTAATGTTTTGAGGCGCTTGAGAATTTTTTTTTTTTGTTAGAGCTTGGAAAACGGAATAATGTGGAGTTTGAGTAGTCAAAGTCATTGGGAAGACATCTACTGAAGAGGCTTACCCATGGTCCAGGCTCAGCAGACTGAAGTCCTACTTCTTCTAACTTCCAGGACAAAATAAAGAACAGAAACTTGACACCTAATACTCCTTTGACTCTTCAAAACATCTGAAGATTTTTCCACAACTGCAAATATCTAGACTGGATTCCAGTCTGCTTGTGAGAAAATGATTGAGTTCAGTCTTCTTCCCTCCTAGCCAACTGGCTCCCTCTGGTCACTGTTCTTCCCATTCCCAATAGGTCCTTGGGTACCAAGCTAGAGCCCATGCCTGCCAGCCCACCTGCCCCACTGCCCACCCACCTGGCCAACTGGCTGTCCGGGCTCTCAAGGCCCCTTAGACTGCTTCATTTCTGGTTGACTGTGGCTGGCTACACCAGAGGAATATCCACAAAAAAGATTCCTTCTGTGGCAATTTACTTTTGAGTCTCCTGGTGAAGGGAATGAGTCATATAACAAAGAAGATCTTGTCAACTAGCCAATTCTGTTCTTTGTAGTTCCTTAGGTGTTAGATTTAGACATTTTAAGAATCATCCAGCTGTTTGAGCCCAGGAGTAACACCTTGTTCCTCTGGGGCTTCTGCAAAGACCACTCTGGGCAAGAAATGAGAGAACCTGTCTCATAAGGAAGATGACCAGGCTGGATTGTGCCACCCTCCTCTCCATGGGAGATTGGTATTTTCTACCCAAAAAACATGTTACCACTACTTGCCATTGAGTGGTCAACAACAGAAAGACCTGGCCCTTCCAGGAGCCATCCAGATTGGTTGGGCTTATGGACATCCTCCTTTGGTCCTGGACACACAAGGTAAGTACATCATTTGTGATCATGATCAAACTGAATCCTACTCTTAAATCAAATGTTGGCCTCAATTTTTAGCTCTTATCTTTGCATTCTTTTAAAAAGATTCTATTGTTTGGCTTTTATCAAAACACCTATAGGGGAAATTTGATGTGTGACTGGTACCTCACTGTCTATCTGGTCATACTGAATTCTGTGAATCCTTGGGCCTGGTGATATCTTAGCTCTTATTCTCAAGGAACTCATTAAATTCACACTGACTGCATTACAGTTTTTTAAGGCATTTTGACAGCCACTAAAACACTGCACAACAATCCAGTGAAGGCCACACAAAGCAGGAATTATTATCCCACTTTATAGATATGGAAGCTGAAGCTGAGGGTGGTGAAACAGCCCAAAAGTGGCTGGGTTGAGACCTGAACTTAGATTATTTACTTTTTAGGTCAATACTTGTTTTATTCCCTCACACTAGAAGGTACTTTGCCTATAAGGGATCATGTGAAGCCACTTGTCAAATGAAATTCATGAGTCAGGTTGGAGAGGGGTGGCAGCTGAACTGGGCTTGATGTTTTGCTTTGCTGTGTTGCAACTTCGCTCAAATGGTGTGGGATTGGGCTTCATTGGTTTAGAGCTTTTCAAGAGGTTAGTTCTGTCAAATATCTGTGCCTTCTACAGATCAGTTAATGAACAGGTATGTCCTCTAGTCTTGGAAATTCAAATCAGAGTAGTTTGGTTTTCACTAAGAAGACCTGACTTCTTTTATATCTAGAAATATAGAATCTGAGAGCTAGAAAGTAACTTAGATTATTAATCCTTTTTTTTTTCAATCAACAGACGAGGAAATCAAGGCTCAGAAGGAGTAACAGTCAAGGTAACAGCTAATTAATGGCAGGAAAAAAATCTGCAGGGGCCATTTCAGAAGAGCTGTCATGTGGTAGATGGAGCAGCTTTTCCCTGTGAATCTTGAAAGCTTGGGAGTAGGACTCATGGAAAACTTGGGTACGCTCTGAGGAAACTATCCACTCCGTTAATTTTTTTACTCTGGGCTTCTTTAGATTAAACGCATGCAGGGGAAATGGCTGCTAAGGAGTTGGAGAAGGCTATAGGATGGCGTTGGGGAACTGTGTCAAGAAAGCACATGGAAATCATATAACACTGAGCAAGAAGCCATGATCTACCACTTAGGAGCTCTATGACTCTGGACAAGTGACTTAACTAAAAGTTTTTGCCTCTGAGCCCTCACTTATCTATAAGATGGGTATAATAATCATTCTTGGGGATATCAAATGAGGGAACAACATACATATGAGTGTGTGTGTGTGTGTGTGTGTGTGTGTGTGTGTGTATGAGAGGGACATACATCTATTTGTGTATATCAGAACACACAGATAGATTGATAGATAAAAGTAGATAAATTACAGATTGATGGTGGATAGAGAACCCATGGAGAGATATCCCACTCCATAAATGGACAGTCCACAGGGTCCATGAGAACAGGTCCTTCTTGACAATGTTACAACCATACTCCATTTTTCAAATGACATCAGCAACTGAGAAGCATTAGCATTAACACTGAAATGCATGTATGTTCTGGGTCTGTATATAGATGATATCATTAACTGTCAGGGTTGTTACAAGGATTTGGTGAAGAAAATAACACTGATGTATTTGACACATATTTGGATAGAATAGATCTCCCAGGGTCTGGCACATAGGCGACCTTCAAAAAAACACAGAGAAAAAAAAAACATGGAGAGCCAAAAATTTGTGGAATGAAAGGAAGCTCTGAGTGCATCAGGCAGTCCTGTCAGTGGCCGATATTGCCCACGTGCTCAGATGAGTTGAACAGTGGTGCCTTTCAACTCATTTATTTGTCAGAGAGAGAGAGAGAGAGAGAGAGAACACACAAACAGGGAGCGTCAGGCAGAGAGAGAAGCAGGCTCCCCACTGAGCAAGGAGCCAGATGCAGGACTTGGGTTCCAGGACCCTGGAATCATGGCCTAAGCCAAAGGCAGATGCTTAACCGACTGAGCCACCCAGGCGTTTCAAGAGTACCATAATCTTAATAACTATAGCTCTCTGGGGTCACTTGTAAGATCCTAGAATGAGTGGGTTATATGGCTAAGAGGGAAGAGCATTCAAATCAAAGACTTTGTGGTGGTAACTAGTTGAACTTGGCTGGAAATTAAATATGGGCACAGATATGGTCTGTTTCCATTTTTTTCCCATGACCTGGCAACTTATATGACTGAATCTAGGAGCACAGATGCCACTTGTTCTAATTGGAATTTTCCCAGGCTCTGGGCCCTGAGGTTGGTAGATGACTGCACTGGTAACATGATGGTGAAACAACTGGGAAATTGCAATATTTCAGGCGTGGGAGGAAAGTAGCTTGAGGCTTCTGTGGAGTCACCTGTCTATGGAGGAATCAACCAGATTCAGGTAGAGTCACAGGGAAGGTGGAGGAGGTGGTGTTGTGTCTCTCTGTGCCATAAAGAACCCAGTCCAGAGCCTGGCACCAAGAAGGTGCTTAGCAAACATTTGGTAAATGAATCCAGTTAGAGATTCATGGGTTATTGAGGACCCCAAAGAACTTTTTTTAATGTGGGTTATAGCTAGTGCTCTTTAACAGAAATGGAAATTAAAGCTGAGAAAATTTAAATAATTCTTTCTTCATTTAGAAATAACATTTTTATGAAAAAGAAAACCCATTATTTTCCAAAACAAAAAGCAACTTTATAAGAGTGCTGTTGTTTTATATATTTGCAAAACTCTTTAACATCTGGATTTTCCAGATGTTATTTCTTAAATCTATTGTCATATGATATGTCATGTAGCCTCTTAAAAACTCCACTGTACATTCATGAAATAAAAAAACAAACAGTGTGTTAGTGTTATTATGAAAATAGTTGATCTAGTAGACCCCCTTAAAGGCTCACAGGAACCCCCAGCAGTCTGGAGAACCAGAATCTAGGGTATATATCTAACAGGGTAGTTTCTGGATCATAGAGTCTACACGTTTTTAACGTTACTCATTATTTCCAAATTGTGGTCCAAAGTGGTCATAACAGTTTATATAATCAGCCATGGTGTTTGGGAGTTCCAGTTTCTCATACCTGAATCAAAATTTTGTGTTATCAGACTTTAAAAATTTTACCAATCTAAGGGATGTTTTAAATTTGCATTTCCCAGATTCCTAGTGAGGTTGAACATATTTTCATGTGTTTATTCAGATTCTCTCTTCCATGAATTCCCTGTTTCTATTTTTTGCACATTTTAAAAAATTTACAATTTAACTTTATTTTTTCAGTGTTCCAGAATTCACTGTTTATGCACTACACCCAGTGCTCCACGCAATACGTGCCTTCCTTAATACCCACCACCAGACCCAACCCCCAACCCCTCTTGCCTCCAAAACCCTCAATTTGTTTCTCAGAGTTCACAGTCTCTTGTGGTTTGTCTTCCCCTCTGATTTCCCCCAATTCACTTTTCCTTCCCTCCTCCTAATGTCCTCCATGTTATTCCTTATGCTCCACAAGTAAGTGAAACTATATAATTGACTCCCTCTGTTTGACTTATTTCATTCAGCATAATCTCTTCCAGTCCCTTCCATGTTGATACAAAAGTTGAGTATCCATCCTTTCTGATGGAGGCATAATACTCCATAGAATATATGGACCATATCTTTATCCATTCGTCCGTTGAAGGGCAACTTGGTTCGTTCCACAGTTTGGCGACTGTGGCCATTTATTTTTTGCAAGTTTTTAAATGTATTTGTTTTTTCAGTATTGATTAATAAGAGTTTTAAATATGTCCTTTATATATTCTACTCCTTTGTTAGGAATAAGTGTTCCAAGTAGTTCTTCCATAATATTGCTTTACATTTATTTTTCCCCAATGACTTTTGACACACAGAAATTTTTAATTTTAATGTAATGAAAATTATCATCTTTTTTTACAAATTATACTTCTTGAGTCTTACTTACTTAACTCTTCCCTGCCCAGAAGTTATAAAAATGATTTTTAAAATTTTCTTCTACAGATTTTAAAGATTTTATTTTCATATTTACTTCTTTAATCTACCTGATAATTGACAAAGATTTTTGGCATGATATTGGGTAAAAATGTAGTTTTATCATTTCCTCCAGATCCTCTATTTTGCTCCATTAATCTGAGTTCCCACACTTCATTATTATTCTTCAGAGTATTTTGCTTATTCTTAACTCTTTACCCTTAAAAATTTTAGGAAGTACATAATGCATACAGAAGAATATATAAAATTTTCATGCACAGCTAAAAAATTATAAAATTAACACCTAACTAGTACCTTGGAAGCCTCTTGTAAACTTCTTCCTGATCACCTCATTCTTCATTCGCCCAAAGACTATAGGCAAACACTGTCCTTAATGTTAAACATTCACCTGCTTTTTATTTATTTATTTTCCCATTTTTTTAAATTTAGTTTCTTTTCAGTGTAACAGAATTCATTGTTTATGCACCACACCCAGTGCTCCATGCAATACGTGCCCTCCACAATACCCACCACCTGGCTCCCCCATTCCCCACCACCCTCCCCTCCAAAACCCTCAGTTTCTCAGAGTCCACAGTCTGTCATCGTTGGAAGGGGAGATGAACCTGCTTTTTATTTTAATTTTACTGTCCATGACTTACCACTGTATGCTGTTTGGTGTTGCCTGTTCCTTACATAAATGGAATTGTATCACATGGTTTCTCCACATTTTCTCTTGTGACTTGCTTCTTTCACTTATTATGTTCCTGAGATTCAGCTTTTAAGATGCATGTAACTATAATTTATTCGTTTTTACTGCTGCATAATATCCCATTGTAGATGTGGTGAAAAGAAGGGCCATCTGTATCCCAATGTTTATAGCAGCAATGGTCACGGTCGCCAAACTGTGGAAAGAACCAAGATGCCCTTCAATGGACTAATGGATAAGGAAGATGTGGTCCATATACACTATGGAGTATTATGCCTCCATCAGAAAGGATGAATACCCAACTTTTGTAGCAACATGGACGGGACTGGAAGAGATCATGCTGAGTGAAATAAGTCAAGCAGAGAGAGTCAATTATCATATGGTTTCACTTATTTGTGGAGCATAACAAATAACATGGAGGACATGGGGAGGTGGAGAGGAGAAGGGAGTTGAGGGAAATTGGGGGGGAGATGAACCATGAGAAACTATGGACTCTGAAAAACAACCCGAGGGTTTTGAAGGGGCAGGGGGGTGGGAAGTTGGGGGAGCCAGGTAGTGGGTATTATGGAGGGCACGCATTACATGGAGCACAGGGTGTGGTGTAAAACTATGAATTCTGTTACGCTGAAAAGAAATGAAATTAAAAAAATAAATAAAAAAAACAAACAACAACAACAACAACAACAAAAAGAATATACCACAATGTATCCCACTATTAACAGATATGTGGGTGATTCTTTCAGGTTTTTGCACATTTCAAACAATACTACAATGAATATATTTTACATGCCTCTAGATGCACTAATGAAAGAGTTTGTCCAAACCAAGGAATATGATTGCTAGGTTATAGGGTAGTTGCTAGGTTATGGGATAAGGGCATGTCGATTTCAGCAGGTAATACCCAACATTTCCAAAGTAGTTGTTACATTACTACCAGTTGTAGATGCAAGTTCCTGTTGTCAACAAATATTCTCTAACTTTATTTGCCTTTGCCAATTTGGTAGGTGTGAAATATATCTCATTTTAGTTTTAATTTACATTTTCTTTATTAAAATGATCTTAAGCATATGTTTATATGTTTATGGGTTCTGTACACTTCGTTTCCTTCAAAATGTGTCTTTTGTCCAGTTTTTAAATTAGGTTATAATATCTTACTGATTTTTAGAAAAAAATTTATACATTGTGGATATTAATTTTTTATTAGCTTTATATATTAAATATTTCATTCCAGCATGTGGTTTGTCTTTGTAACTTTCCTTAGGGTTTTTTAATGAAAAGAAGTTCTTAATTTTAATGTAGCTGAGTTCATCATTTTCCTTATTGGTTTTTGCTTGCTTCTCTAATCTGAGGTCATAAAGTTGTACCTGTACCCCTGTGCGGTCTTCTAAACATGTTATAGTTTCACATTTACATTTAAATCCAAGTACAATCTTCAATAGAAGTATAAGTCATTTTCGTATGGTGCAAAATAGGGATTTCTTTCTTCTTTTTTTTTTTAAAGATAAACTATTATCCTAGAATCATTTGTATTATATAGTCCATCCTCTTCAATAATCGGTAATTACTTCTCTGTCATCAATGAACCTACTGTGTGTGTGTGCATTTATTTCTAGACTCCAGTCTATTCCAATAGACTGTCTACCCTTGCACTAAAACCACATGGTCTTAATTATTATAGTTTTTCTCTTGAATTATTTTTATTAGGAAGATGTAATGTGAAAGAAACATAAAATTATTTTAGGCATCAATGTAACATCAGGTTGCAAATCTCTTATTCCTTAATTATTATTAATAATTAATAATATTTAATTTTAATTATTAAATATTTTAATATTTAATAATATTAATATCTTACAATTCCTTAATATTATCAGAGGTGAGTCATAAGCACACAGCATTTATAGCACATTATTTCTGTTGATTACTATAATTCTTGATATCTGGCCATTTATCCTCTTATCTGGATCATTTTTTTGGAATCTCTTGGCTACTCTGACACTTTGTTTTTTAGCATAAATTTTGGAATGAGCTTGTGTTCTACAAAAGAACCTTGAGAAATTTTTTGGAATTGCATTTAACATACACATACATTTAGGAGTGAATTGATAGTTTTATTGAAGTCTAGTATAATGTTGCATTAGTTTCAGGTGTATAACATAATGCTTTGACTAATTTGTATATTATGCTGTACTCACCACAAGTGTAGCTACCATCTGTCACTATACAATGTTACTATAATGCCATCAACTTTATTCCTTATGCTGTGCCTTTATCCCCTACACTTATTCATTCTGTAACTAGAAGCCTGTATCTGTCACTCCCTTTCACTCATTTTGCCCATTCCCCGACCTGAGAATTGATATTTTTAAGATAATGAATCTTCCTATCCAAGATCATGATACAATTCTCCATTATTTCCATATTTGAAGGGAGTTTTTCAATGAAATTTTATAATTTTCTCCATAAAAGGCCTGTGCATAATGTGTTAGATTTATGACTAAAGAGTTTTTTTTTTTTTTTTGTAATACTAAAAGTGGTATTTTAAAAAAAATCAATAGACTTTATTTTTTGGAGTAGATTTAGGATAAAAATTTGAGTAGAAAATATAGATAGTTTATTGTACACAATAGCCAGACTGTGGAAGCAGCCAAGATGTCCTTTAAGAGATGAATGGATAAAGAAGATGTGTTTCATATATATACAATGGAAGATGACTCAGCCATCAGAAAGGATGAATACCTACCATTTGCATCGACATGGATGGTACTGGAGGGTATGATGCTAAGTGAAATAAGTCAGGCAGAGAAAGACAATTATCATACGGTTTCACTCATATGTGGAACATAAGCAATAGCACAGAGGACCACAGAGGAAGGGAGGGAAAACTGAATTGGAAGAGTTCAGAGTGGGACACAAACCATGAGAGACTCTGGACTCCAGGAAACAAATTGATGGTTGCAGAAGCAGAGGAGAGGATGGGGTGATGGGCATTAAGGAGAGTATGTTATCTGATGAGCACTGGGTGTTATATACAACGAATGAATCATTGAACACTAAAAAAAAAAAAAGAAAGTAGAGTTTCCCTAAGTGCTGTAACTTCTCCCTGCCATACAGTTTCCCTATTATTATTATTTTTTATATATATATATATTTTTTTTTAATTTCTTTTCAGCGTAACAGAGTTCATAGTTTTACACCACACCCAGTGCTCCATGCAATGCGTGCCCTCCACAGTACCCACCACCGGGCTCCCCCAACCTCCCACCCCCCGCCCCTTCAAAACCGGAGTATTATGCCTCCCTATTATTATTTTTTTTGAAAATCTTAATTATCCCATATCTGTCATTTATTTTAATAAATTAAACATTTTAGATACAGATAAAGCCCCTTCTGGGCATTGCTCCCATCATATCATCCTCTCTCTTCCCCTGGAAGTAAGTAGTATCCTGAATAGAATGTTTGTACACTTTTACAATATATGTATCCCTAAACAATATGTAGTTTCCCTATTATTAACATCTTGCATTAGTGTGGTACATTTTTATGATTGATGAACCAATATTGAATTA
Source organism: Mellivora capensis (assembly GCA_004024625.1). Lineage (NCBI taxonomy): Eukaryota > Metazoa > Chordata > Mammalia > Carnivora > Mustelidae > Mellivora > Mellivora capensis. The sequence continues at coordinate 14,552 of PISX010032169.1, forward strand.
TTATTATGCTTAGCTAAAGTTCATAGGTTACATTAAGGTTCACTGTTTGTGTTGAACATTCTATGAGTTTTGACAAAGGTATAATGATATATATTCACCACAACAGCATCATAAAGAATGGTTTCACTTCCCTAAAACCCCTCTGTACTTCACCTATTAAACCCCACCCTCCATCATGAACTTCTGGCAACGACTGATCTTTTTACTGTCTCCATTGTTTGGCCTTTCCAGGATGTATCCTTTTCAGATTGGCTTCTTTCTTTTTCTTTTTTTTTTTATTTCTTTTCAGCATAACAGTGTTCATTGTTTTTGCACCACACCCAGTGCTCCATGCAATACGTGCCCTCCTTAATACCCACTACCTGGCTCCCCTAACCTCCCACCCCCGCCCCTTCAAAACCCCTCAGGTTGTTTTTCAGAGTCCATAGTCTCTCATGGTTCATCTCCCCCCCAATTTCCCTCAACTCCCTTCTCCTCTCCACCTCCCCATGTCCTCCGTGTTATTTGTTATGCTCCACAAATAAGTGAAACCGTATGATAATTGACTCTCTCTGCTTGACTTATTTCACTCAGCATGATCTCTTCCAGTCCCGTCCATGTTGCTACAAAAGTTGGGTATTCATCCTTTCTGATGGAGGCATAATACTCCATAGTGTATATGGACCACATCTTCCTTATCCATTAGTCCATTGAAGGGCATCTTGGTTCTTTCCACAGTTTGGCAACCATGGCCATTGCTGCTATAAACATTGGGGTACAGATGGCCCTTCTTTTCACTACATCTGTATCTTTGGGGTAAATACCCAGTAGTGCAATTGCAGGGTCATAGGGAAGCTCTATTTTTAATTTCTTAAGGAATTTTTACAGTGTTCTCCAAAGTGGCTGCACCAACTTGCATTCCCACCAACAGTGTAAGAGGGTTCCCCTTTCTCCACATCCTCTCCAACACACGTTGTTTCCTGTCTTGCTGATTTTGGCCATTCTAACTGGTGTGAGGTGGTATCTCAATGTGGTTTTAATTTGAATCTCCCTGATGGCTAGTGATGATGAACATTTTTTTTCATGTGTTTGATAGCCATTTGTATGTCTTCATTGGAGAAGTGTCTGACCATGTCTTCTGCCCATTTTTTGACATGATTATCTGTTTTGTATGTGTTGAGTTTGAGAAATTCTTTATAGATCCTGGATATCAACCTTTTGTCTGTAGTGTCATTTGCAAATATCTTCTCCCATTCCATGGGTTGCCTCTTTTTTTTGTTGACTGTTTCCTTTGCTGTGCAGAAGCTTTTTATCTTGAGGAAGTCCCAAAAGTTCATTTTCGCTTTTGTTTCCTTTGCCTTTGGAGACATATCTTGAAAGAAGTTGCTGTGGCTGATATCGAAGAGGTTACTGCCTATGTTCTCCTCTAGGATTCTGATGGATTCCTGTCTCACGTTGAGGTCTTTTATCCATTTCAAGTTTATCTTTGTGTACAGTGTAAGAGAATGGTCGAGTTTCATTCTTCTACATATAGCTTTCCAGTTTTCCCAGCACCATTTATTGAAGAGACTGTCTTTTTTCCATTGTATATATTTTCCTGCTTTGTCAAAGGTTATTTGACCATAGAGTTGAGGGTCCATATCTGGGCTCTCTACTCTGTTCCACTGGTCGATAGAAGGAACATTCCTGAACTTCATAAAATCTATCTATGAAAGACCCACAGCAAATATCATCCTCAATGGAAAAAAAGCTCACAGCCTTCCCATTGAGATCGGGAAAATGACAAGGATGCCCACTCTCACCACTCTTGTTCAACATAGTATTAGAAGTCCTAGCAACAGCAATCAGACAACAAAGAGAAATAAAAGGTATCCAAATTGGCAATGAAGAAGTCAAACTCTCTCTCTTCGCAGATGACATGATTCTTTATATGGAAAACCCAAAAGACTCCACCCCCAAACTACTAGAACTCATACAG
>PISX010032170.1:0-16509 GCA_004024625.1 Mellivora capensis
GTTCAGTCTTTGTAATATCTTATTTTCAAAATACCATTCTGGTTCTTATTTTCTTAGCTATTAAAATATTATTTTGAGGTATAATTTGACTTTAGGGCTATTGACTTACTGAACAAGCTATATGGTCTTGGACTGAAACATGTTGTCTTGTTCCTGATCATGGGTAAGGTGGTCTGTATTTATGCATTTATTATGGTATCAGCCATAGCTTTTGGTTTTAATCTTGTTTTTGAGATTTAATTTATGAGGTTGAGAAAATTTACTAGTATTCTTAGTTTATTGATCAATTTTATCTCATGAATGTATGTTGCATTTTCTCAAGTCATTCACCACATCTTTTGCAGTTAGCATATGATATTTCTCCTTTAATTTTAATGGAATAAATTAAATGTATAGAAGAGTTTTTTTGTGTTGAAAACTTTGACTTACTCTGGGATTACTTTGTTCAACTAGCTTCTTTAAGTTTTTGTTTTTTTTTAAGTAATCTCAATACCCAATATAGGGTTTGAACTCACATTGAGTCACATGCTCCACCCACTGAGCCAGCTTGGTGTCCCTCCACTAATGTGGAAGTTTGTGTCCTAGATTGGACTCCTTTTTCCTTTTTATTTATTGCATTTAATGCTATTAATCTAAGCACTGATTAGCTTATGAGCTTTTATTAAGTTGTGTTTTCACCAATTATTTTTGAGGTCTTATTTTTAGACTCATGATCTATTAGAAATAGATTGTGTAATCTTCAAGCATGTGGAGATTTCTCTAGATTTATACTACTTAGTGACTTAGAATTGGATACTACTGTAATAGAGAACAAATTCTGTACAAATTCTCTTCTAACAAAATGTGACCTATTTTGTGGCTCAGCATATGGCTTTGTTCACTGACTATTTCCAGTACATTTGAGAGAAATGTGTATTTTACCAATATTCAGTGTGATGTTATATAATATCAATTAAGTCAAAATGGTACAGCTCTTCCAGTCTGCTATATATTTACTGACTTTCTTTGCCTAATTAAAGACTGGAGGAAGGATATTAGTGAGGCCAACTACTAATTTATGAGGAGGTTACTTAGTTTTGTTTTGTTTTGTTTTTAGATTGTTGTATTTACCATCTATTTATTCTTCCAGGCAGTGCTATCTATTGAGAATTACTTTTCTATATGGCATCTTTTCTCTTCAGTCTAAAGACATTCTTTTAACAGACTTTATTTAGCAGGTCTGCTGGAGATAAATTCTTCCACATTTTGTCTGAAATGCATGAATTCATTTATCTTTATCTGCTATTTACAGTTCTCTCTAAAGCTCCCCAAAATAAATCATAATACCTAATGTGAGTTTTTTAAATTGTAGCATTTCCATTTAGTGATTTTGAAAATTTCCATCTCTTTATTGAAAAACATTATTTATTCCCTCATGTTGCATACTTCTCTAAATTATTTAACATGTTAACCATAATTACCTTAATCCATTTCTGATAATTCCAACATCTGGACATTTCTGGGTCTGATAGCATTATTATGATAGTAATGTGTTTTCACATTTCTTAATATTTTATTAAATGTGAGATACTTTGTGTAAAAAATTGATAAAGGGGCCCCTGGGTGGCTCAATGGGTTAAAGCCTCTGCTTTTGGCTCAGGTCATGATCCCAGGGTCCTGGGATCGAGCCCCACATCGGGCTCTCTGCTCCATAGAGAGCCTGCTTCCTTCTCTCTCTCCCTGACTGCTTCTCTTGACTACTTGTGGTCTCTGTCTGTCAAATAAATAAATAAATAAATAAAATCTTTAAAAAAAATTGTTTCCCATAAAAATGAGACTGTTTCATCTTCCAAGTTATTCATCTGGGATTGAAGGATAGAGTTCCTGATCCATTGTGAAAGTTTCAGCCACCTGTTAATTTTTTCCTGTTCCTCTACATACATCCTTACTCTACCAGGCTCCTTGCTGCCCCTTGACAACAAGTGACCCTTACTTCTCCTGCCTCAACTCTAGGGACAGACAGTCATTTCCCATGTTTAAATTTCAGCTGCCTTAACAGGATTTAAGGAGGTTTCTTCCTCCTCTCACTTCTCTATTAAAGGTTAAATCCACCATGGATCTCACCTAGCAGGGGACTTGTTACTTTTTTGTATTCACAGGGTTCATATTCCCATGTCTGTTTTCTAATGGTGTAAAATAACTATGATTTTGAGTATTATTTGTCTTGAAATAATTACTGGGTCTTAAGTGGCATTCTTTAGTGATTACTGGCCTGGTACTATTTTAAAATGGCACTTGGAGATCTGGTCTTAAAAATTAGTTGTACTTGAAACTACTGTGAAAATCAGTATATCAGTACTTGCGCTAAAATACCCACTGTGGGTATTTTAGTCACCCTTGTCTCCCCAAAATTACAGTTTCCTTGAGAAAACTGTTGGAAATGGAAGAAGAGGAAAAAACCATGTAACATGTATACTGAGAAATACAGGTTTATGTTTTCTAAGGAATCAGGCAATAAGTCTTCCCAACTGATTCTAATAGATACTGAAAAAAATACCGAGTAGATAAGTTTAGGGCCACTACCTATAAACATTCCTTCCTGCTTTTAGAGTAAAAATGAAAATGAGTCCTCTTATAGGAGGTCATTGCGTGGACAATTCTTATATCTTGCCAAATACGTATTAATTGAATTATTCTGATTATATACTGTGCAAATAAAAAAAGGGACAATCACCAAAAAACAACAACAAACATATAAAGGATATCGGGGTATATCTGCTTGACTAGTAAAAAGACCTGTCAATCTGAAAAGATGGAGCCAGGCCATATGTTAGAAAAGATAGCTGATTAATAATCAGAAGAACAGTTTTTTTGGTGAAGTCTCATTGTTTTATTTTTACTTTTGTTCCCCTTGCCTCAGGAGACATATCTAGAAAGAAGTTGCTATAGCCAATGTCAGAGTTTACTTCCTGAGTTCTCCTATAGTACTTCCATAGTTCTCCTATGGTTTTATGACTCACATTTAGGTCTTCAACCCGTTTTGAATTAATTTTTGTGTACGGCATAAGAAAATGGCCCACTTTCATTCTTTTGCATGTTGTTATCAAGTACTTTGTCAAAATAAAAGCTTCTGCACAATGAAGAAAACAATAAACTAAAGGGAAATTACAGAATAGGATAAGATATTTGCAAGTGACATATTTGATAAAGGGTTAGTATCCAAAATATATAAAGAACTTAAGAAACTCAAAACCACCAAAATGAATAATCTAATTAAAAAATGGGCAGGAGACATGAATAGCCCTTCTTCCAAAGAAGACATACAAATAGCCAACAGGCACATGAAGAGATACTCAACATCACTGATCATTAGGGATATGAAAAGCTATGATCAGCTATCAACTCAAACCTGCCATAATGATTAAAATCAAGAACAGATGAACTAACAGGTGTTGGCAAGGATGTGGAGAAAGGGAAACCCTCTTGCATTGTTGGTGGGAGTGTAAAATGATGAAGCCACTCTGGAAAACAGTATGGAGTTTGGTCAAAAAGTTAAAAATAGAACTACCATACAATTCAGCAATTTTACTACTAAGTATTTACCCAAAGAATCCAAAAATACCAATTCAAAGGGATACGTGGAACATTATTTACAATAGCCAAATTACAGAAACAGTCCAACTGTCTGTCAACTGATGAGTGGATGAAGGGGTGGTGTGTGTGTGTGTGTGATTTCATTCTTCTTATGGCTGAGTGATATACAGTGGGATATTACTCAGCCATAAAAAGAATGAAATCTTACCATTCACAATGATGTGGATGAAGCTAGAATACATAACGTTAAATGAAACAAGCCAGTCAGAATAAGACGAATACCATATGATTTCAGTCATGTGTAGAATTAAAAAATCAAGTGAGCAAAAGAAAAAAGAGAGAGAAAGACCAAGAGACAGACTCTTAACTATAGAGAAAATGTATGGTTACGAGTGGGGATGGGTGAAAATAGGTGATGAGTATTAAGAAGGGCATTTGTGATGATGAGCACAGGGTATCTTATGGAAGTGTTGAATCATTATAGTACACCTGCAACTAATATTACACTGTATGTTAATTAGCTGGAATTTAAATAAAAACTTAAATTCATTTTTAAGTTACTTTTTAAGTTTGTAATAGAACACAAATCCATGAAATTCAAGCAAAAATTAATAAGAACAGAGATGAGAGGAAAAGAATGTAAGATAAAAAGGAAGTATGTCTTCATTGGAGAAGTGTCTGTTCATATCTTCTGCCCATTTTTTGACATGATTATCTGTTTTGTATGTGTTGAGTTTGAGAAGTTCTTTAAAGATACTGGATATCAACCTTTTGTCTGTACTGTCATTTTCAAATATCTTCTCCCATTCCGTGGGTTGCCTCTTTGTTTTTTTTTTTGTTTGTTTGTTTTTTTTTTGACTGTCTCCTTTGCTGTGCAGAAGCTTTTGATCTTGATGAAGTCCCAAAAGTTCATTTTTGCTTTTGTTTCCTTTGCCTTTGGAGACATATCTTGAAAGAAGTTGCTGTGGCTGATATCAAAGAGGTTACTGCTTATGTTCTCCTCTAGGATTCTGATGGATTCCTGTCTCACGTTGAGGTCTTTTATCCATTTCTTTTTTTTAAAAATTTTTTAATTTTTTATAAACATATAATGTATTTTTATCCCCAGGGATACATGTCTGTGAATCACCAGGTTTACACACTTCACAGCACTAACCATAGCACATACCCTCCCCAGTGTCCATTACCCCACCCCCCTCTCCTGATCCCCCTCCCCACAGCAACCCTCAGTTTGTTTTGTGAGATTAAGAGTCACTTATGGTTTGTCTCCCTCCCGATCCCATCTTGTTTCTTTTCTTCTTTTCTTACCCTCCCAACCCCCCTTGTTGCATCTCCACTTCCTCATATCAGGGAGATCATATGATAGTTGTCTTTCTCTGATTGACTTATTTCACTAATCATGATACCCTCTAGTTCCATCCACGTCATTGCAAATGGCATCTTTTATCCATTTCAAGTTTATCTTTGTGTATGGTGTAAGAGAATGGTCGAGTTTCATTCTTCTACATATAGCTGTCCAATTTTCCCAGCACCATTTATTGAAGAGACTGTCTTTTTTCCATTGTATATTTTTTCCTCCTTTGTCAAAGATTATTTGACCATAGAGTTGAGGGTCCATATCTGGGCTCTCTACTCTGTTCCACTGGTCTATGTGTCTGTTTTTATGCCAGTACCATGCTGTCTTGGTGATCACAGCAGACACTTTTCCAATGAAGACATACAAATGGCTATCAGACACATGAAAAAATGTTCATCATCACTAGCCATCAGGGAGATTCAAATTAAAACCACATTGAGATACCATCTCACACCAGTTAGAATGGCCAAAATTAGTAAGACAGGAAACAACGTGTGTTGGAGAGGATGTGGAGAAAGGGGAACCCTCTTACACTGTTGGTGGGAATGCAAGTTGGTGCAGCCACTTTGGAGAACAGTGTGGAGATTCCTTAAGAAATTAAAAATAGAGCTTCCCTATAACCCAGCAATTGCACTACTGGGTATTTACCCCAGAGACACAGATGTAGTGAAAAGAAGGGCCACCTGTACCCCAATGTTTATAGCAGCAATGGCCACGGTCACCAAACTGTGGAAAGAACCAAGATGCCCTTCAACGGATGAATGGATAAGGAAGATGTGGTCCATATACACTATGGAGTATTATGCCTCCATCAGAAAGGATGAATACCCAACTTTTGTAGCAACATGGGCGGGACTAGAAGAGATTATGCTGAGTGAAATAAGTCAAGCAGAGAGAGTCAATTATCATATGGTTTCACTTATTTGTGGAGCATAACAAATAACATGGAGGACATGGGGAGATGGAGAGGAGAAGGGATTTGAGGGAAATTGGAAGGGGAGGTGAACCATGAGAGACCATGGACTCTGAAAAACAACCTGAGGGGTTTTGAAGGGGTGGGGGGTGGGAGGTTAGGGGAGCCTAGTGGTGGGTATTAGGGAGGGCGCGTATTGCATGGAGCACTAGGTGTGGTGCAAAAACAATGAATATTGTTATGCTGAAAAGAAATAAAAAAAATAAAAATAAATAAAAAGGAAGTGAGTGAATAAAGCAAAATTTAAATTATTTAGTAATAAAATGATGTATTAACATAGTTATTGTAAATGAGGCAGAAATTAAACTTTAAAAGAGCAAAAAGACACCAACCATTGAAAATAGTGAAGAAGAAAAACATGGTCGTCAGGGTGGTAATATTTCCAGAATGAGAGTTTTTTCAGTGATAGTTGATAGAACAATTGGGACAGACAAATGTAAATCATAATTTTGAGACAAATGTAAGGTTTTAAGACAGATTTTGATTTTTTGTAATAATAGTCTTACTGTATTTTAGAATATTTTTAACAACCACAGAAAGAATCAAGAAAGAATTATTCTTATCATGCAGAAATAATCATGGTTTTCAAGTACAAAATTCTACAAAATTGTCACCATATCAAATTTATATTTTCAAATAGAAATTACTCTATTTTTATAATCAGCATAATAAAGACTATTTTGTTCACTATTCAGAATCTAAAACAATAGTTTTGATATAGTAGTTGTTACTAAACATTTATAAATGAATAAAGGTTTTGTTTAAAGGACTGTCATTTATAAAAGCAAAAAAGGAAAACACATCTGTAATCACACTTCAGCTATACTGTGTTAATTTTTGATCTATACCTTCCCAGACTTCTGTTTATCATAAATGTGTATGTATATTTACAATGATACACTAAAATTCATATTTAATATGATTTGAATATACCTCAATCCTCCTTAGCACAATATTTCAGATTCTCAAAGCCCATGCTGGGTTGAAAGAGGAGATGTTTAGCTCCAAACTGTGGTGGAGTCAAAGTTTTTGAGGAGCTAAACAAAAACCCTTGAATGGGCTTCCCCATCTTCCTCTGATCTTCTGCATGCTTGAAAATGAAATCTGTTGTTTCACTAACATCAAGTCTTTTTCCCCCTAAGGGAAAACATGAATATGAGTGTCCTCCAGCAACTCTGAGTTACATATAAAAATGTTTATTTTCTTTCTTTCTTTTATTTACTTTCTTTCAAAGTTTATTTCTTGGAAAAAGGCTTTGCTTTCTATTTAGCCCATCTGGGGTCACTTTTGGGGCACTTGGGTGGCTCAGTGGGTTAAGACTTTGCCTTCAGCTCAGGTCATTATCTCAGGGTCCTGGGATGGAGCCCCAAATCAGGCTCTCTGCTCAGCGGGGAGCCTGCTTCCTCCTCTTTCTCTACCTGCCTCTCTGCCTACTTGTGATCTCTCTGTCAAATAAATAAATAAAAAATCTTAAAAAATAAAAAAAAAGGAAAACTCACTTTTTGGGATAACAATATTTACCTTGCCTATTTTAGAAAAGTGTAGAAGAATAAGGTAAAATGACCTATTTGAAAATACATTAGAATGTAATTCATTTTAGAATAATGATTATCCATTCCAAGAAAGAATCCTTCTGAGATGGCATATCCAGCTTCATCCGGCTCAGATCTGTTTTACTGCTCTTCTAGTGAAATGATCTATGTAGCGCTCATAAGATGTTATACTAAATATTCTTTATGCTAAAAAATGATTCTTAAGCTCCCAATCCATATATTACGTAAAACATCTGATGATAACATAGTGCCCGATTTAATCTAGTTTGAATCACAGCGTTGTGATCCAACACATGTGGATCTACACTGTATTATTAACACTACAAACTGGATTGCAATTTGAGGCCAGTAGTCATACTCAATCCTTGATTTACCAATCTATGTTTTATAGTTAGAGGATTCATATCTTAACTCTGCTTAAATAAAAATAGCCATACTGGTAGTAGTAAAAAATGTTTCTTATGTAAGTGTAAATCAAAGCAGGAAGTAAAAGGAAGTGGTAATCATTTCAGCTCATTTCTCACCACATCGTCTCTCAAGGTGATGGAAAATGTATTGCAGGAAGTACTAGAATGGTCTTATATGTAATTTATCTCAGTGTGGATTTGTTTAATCATAGGTGGCTAAACTGATTAATGCATGCAATAGAATACAGTAAACACCAACATGTATCATTCTTTGTGCATCTCTACAGTAAGAGAGTGAATGAAAAGATTGAGTTGGGAAAGCATCAAGTTCCATTAATATAGATTTTGAGCATGCACAGAACAATAGATATTTTAATGAAGAAACATGGAAAAGTATAAGGCATTTGAATGAGAATTATAAACACCAATTTCAATATTATTTATAGCTGAATTTGGAAAGAAGTATTTAGCCTGTATCTATAAAATATAAGCATGTGAAATAAGTCTTCTAGGATGCTCATGGAGAAAGAAGTAATGTACTGGTATTTCAAATTTAAACCTAGTTCAATACTAGGTAGTAACTTTGAACTTTTCTCTGTCAACAAAGAATGATTTGGGTTATTTCCTGAGTATATGCTCATCTAAAATCTTGTTAAAAAAAAGAGAAGTGTAGCGGGGCACACAGTATTTTATCTAAATTAATGAAATAATGTGTGTACCAGCGAAGTGACCTTCATTTTTTTCATAAAGTATTACTCAGAGCAATTATATTAAATATTTTCTACCTATCTTTGTAGCATTATATTTTTGGTAGAAGTATTCCTAGAAACTTACACTTAGGTCTACTTGGCCCAATGATAGTGACACTTAAAAAATTACAATTGTTAGGTTTATTTGAAATTATTATCTGCATGTAGCAACACTTAGACTTTTACTTTCACACACAAATCTGAACTCAAGATCAGTCGGTGAAGCAATTGCCTTCCACTCAGCTCATGATCTGGAGGACCTGGGATCCAGCCCTGCATTGGGCTCCTTGTTCAGTGAGGAGTCTGCTTCTCCTTCTCTCTCTCTCTCTGTGTGCTTGCTCGCTTGCTCTCTGTCTCTCAAATACATAAATAAATCCTTAAAAAAAAAAAAAAAACAAAAAAACACAAACCAATACCTTCTGTGAGGCAGATGATCCCTTCATGATCCCTAAAAATTCAAGGACATAAATCTCAGGTTAGGAAAACTTGAAAGCTAGTTCTTACATTTTTAGTGCTATTACTTCATGTGTGTCTAATGTGAGTGTGTGATGCAAATTAAAATCATACAAAAATACCTGCTGCTACATAATATGAATGTAAAATTATGTGTACATAATATGCATGATACCTAAATATCATGGTTAACTTTACTGGGAGATAAAAATTGAGAAGGCTCCTATATATAAAATACTTGTTGACAGGCCACATATTTGAAATTTCAGCAGTAAAATATTTTTCATTTGGGTTAAAGTGCATTTTCCAAAACTTTCATCAAAACCAATTTATTCTGTTACCCAGGCTCCCCCAACATAGTAATATGTTAATAAAAAATGAACATTACCAGGGATTAATTTACTTTAATCTAGTTTTATTTAGCAAGTGCTTGATGGGTGAATTGTATACTGTGTAAGAAAGGGTATCTGATAAATGTACGAAGGTCACAATCACAGAAGAAATGTTATACTGATAAGAAAAAAAGGATTGCAAAGAAATGTCTGTCAGGAGCTGAGATTTATACCCAAGCTTTGTTTTGAGAAGCAGGATGAACACACTAGAGTATATCTTCTGTCTGTACAACACACACGTGCATGCATGTGTTCACACATGTGCTTATGTGTGTGTACACATACTTTTGATATTTCTTAAAATCATCAAATTCTATACAAATGTATAAAATGTAGGCCAGTTAAATTCAACAGGGGATATACTTTTGTATATATTTTTCAGTATATACTAGTCTATTAACATCCGAACTCTAATAATTTTACAGTCACTAAATGTTAATATAATAAAAAATAAAACTACTTTAAAAAGATGGGACTTATATACAGATGACTCTAACATTAGTTTATGCATGAGCCCTTAGGCTTCAGAGTTCTAATATTGATTTTTCAAATAAACAAATTTTTTATGGAAAAATAATTCAATTTATTACCTATTTTTAAAGTGTAAAAATTTAAAAAAAGGGCATTGCGTATAAAATCTAAATGTCTTTGGTGCGATCAGTCAGGAGCTTAAAATGTCACTCTTTACAACCTTTGTGTGACAAAGGGGTGGAGAGCAGGAAGGAAAGGGGGAAGAACTGAGATGGAGGCTAGGGACCCTTATCTAATGAAATCTATGCTGGGAAACACTTTAATGTGCAAGAGGGAAGATCTGTCATCTTAACTGCTCAACACAAGTGGCCTGAGCCTGTCCTAGGTAAGTTAAACTGTTTTGTGTGCATAGGGCCAACCTCCATCCCACAGAGGCACAAATGTAGCCTTTATGAGGAAGGAAAGGCATCCACCAATGTGGCAAGAATTGGTTACCTTTGGCCTTGGTGAACTTTTGCAGGCATAAAGAGTCCTGGTAGAAGCAAGGACCCCCACCCCCACCCCACGCTCCCCCAGTCTCACAGCTGTGGGTTTGCTGAAATAACACTATAACACTGCTGTGCTAGTCTCCGGAATACAAACCGAGTTTGTAGTTCCTCTCTCCTGACAAAGCAGTTGGGAGTTTTTCCAGCGTTAAGTCATGACCCAGGCATGAAGGAAGATGCTGGGGGCAAAGAACACAACTGTGAGGAGGGCGGTCCCTTTGAACTTCTGGAATACAGGGATGCCCAGGCCAGCCTGGAAGACAAAAGTGTTGGAGAACAGGAGGAAAATGGTGCTGATGTTGCAGAGAATCGCAGTATTCTGGATAACAACAATCACCAGGATGATAGGAGCCATTCAGAGTAGTTCTGCGAAGGCATTAAGAGATCCTAGGACAGCAGCAGAACTGTAGGGAGAACACCACGCTATAGTTACTGGTCTGGAGCATTTCCCTTCTGTTCAATTTGGCACCCAGGGGCACATTCCACAGTTTCCCAGAAACAGCACCTAGATTTCTCCCTAGCAGTGAGGGAGAAGCACTAGTTCATCAGAACCAGAGTTGCTTTCCTAGCTTTAAGACGGGGGATTCAAAGACCCCCTCCATCCGTTGTTCCAGGGATGTCATCCTGGCTTCCGCACACTGGGTTTAAATCCCGGAAGTAAGTAGGTAGTGGTTGCAGGCTCCGCCCCGGCTGTGCTGGCCGGTGGTCCTCAGCTCTCTTGAAGTACTCGGGTGGCTAGCCAGGTGGCCTTGTTTGGACCCCTGCTCACCTGGGCCCGCTCCCCTTCTTTCTTTACAGCATTACTGCTCCCAGCTCCTGAGCCTCCCAGCGGCTGGGCTGCCGGAGGCCTCCTGCCCACACCAGCAGGGCCTTGCTAAGGGCCAGCCCCAGGGGAGACACTTGGCCTCTGCTGCAATCCTTATGTTTCCATACAATGACAGGGGGGGAGGGACAGGAGGAGCTGAGGCGCTCCTTGTGGAAGAAATACCTATGAAGGAAGTGGGAGTTGGGAGTCAGCACCTTGGAGCCAGCTGCCCCAAAACTCTGCACTTAATTTCCCAGGCCCAAGCAACTATTTGTTAGTTTCCTGTCTTCTACAATGCTAGTCTATTCCAGTTTTCTTCATTACAGCCTGTGTGTGTGTGTGTGTGTGTGTGTGTGTGTGTGTGTGATTGTTTAAGCGCATGCACGCTTATATGTGCGTGTGTAGTAACTTACTGTTTTTCTCCCACCACTCCTAAAATGCAAGCTCCACATCTGTTGGAAATTTCTTCATTTATTTTCTCTTGCTGTATCCGCAGACCCTAAAAACATGCCTGGTATGTAGGAAGCACATAGAAAACACATGCTGAATGAATGAAAGATGAATTCACATGACTTACTTATATTAGCAATCCATATCCCAAACATATCCTGACCTACTTATGAGGTATGAAATGTATGACTTACATAGAATTAAATATGTGTCTAATCCAAAGACCTATATTTTCAGAAAAGCCAGTATAATTTTTACATATTATACTGGGAAAGGATAGAATTTGACTAAACTATAATAAAAGGTACATATTTAATATCAATCTAAAATGCTAGCTGTTAAGAAAAATTACTAAAATTACAAGGGTTTTATTAACATTAGAATAGTTACATTATTGAATATGTATGTTGAGATTTTATAAAGACAAACATATCCAACTAGGTAATCCAGTCATCCTGAGAAGTTTATTATAAACTTCTAAATAAAATCAGGCGCACAAGTTTAGGCTTAACATTTTAAAGTAAGGATGTTTTATCACTTAGGGTGTACAGAAACTTTTCGTAGAAGGCACTGAGAAATAGTTCACTTGAAAAATCCATATTCAAAAATAAAGATCCTTTGGACAGATAGATAATGATGTGAAAGCAGTTTAAGACCTATTTAAGGTTTTTGAAGTTTGTCTATTACCGCTGATGATAAAATTGTAGGAAATGTCAATCTTTGGCCAAAAGACTGAGCTTAGGATCTCAATGAAATACTTTTTAAAAAGTAAATTAGGTAGGGCTCTAATCCTCATTCCTTTGTTCAAGGATCATATGAAAGGGTGCTGATAAAGAAGAAATTTTGAACCACAGGCCAACTAAACAAAATCACTAAGCTCTGTATTAGTCTCAAGAGGAAAACAATCCAATGAAGTGACAGAGTGTTGCTGACTCAAGAAGTCCTTGACTTTCACAGCTATCTCCAATTTCCGAAGTAAGATTTTAGGTTTGTGGTTGGCTAACATTATTAACAGTTGAATTCTAGGTTAGTTATATATATATATGGTCAGAAGTACATGAGAAGGGTTTATAAAATTCTTCCATAAAATCGTGATGTCACATTCATGTTATATTCACACTCAGCCTTTTTACTAGGTAATAGAAGGCATTCATCACCATCCAAGACAGCTATAATTGACTTTTTGCAAGATGGTAGACATGCTTGAACATAGCTCCCCTTTTCTCCAAAGTTTAAACTGTACATGGCAAAAATTAAAAATGAGTACATTTTTGAGCAATGACCCATGCTAGGGTCAAACTTATCCCATTTATCTCCTTAGGGTTATTTTCTACCTAACTGTTGAGTCATGCTAATACACAGCCTATAATGTTTGAAAAGAGGAAAAAACCAAGTTATTGAATGTGTATCCTCTGCAGTGCATTTATAAAGGTAGCGTTTATAAAGCCTTGTCAACCTCTCTACTCACATTTAATGTGCTTAATCTATACCTGTAAAATTTGAAGATCAAAAGGTTAAGCTACCTGTTGAAAGTTGTATACCTAGTAAAGGCCAAAACCAAAATTCAAATCTAAGTTGTTCCACTCTCACATTGTTAACCAAAATATTACATTGAGAGTTCTGTCTTGGTGGTTTAAAATTATTTCTTTTCAGCAGAATGTGTAAGCTAGTGGCCTTAAAAGGAAGAGAGTGTTTTCCTTTTCACTGATAGTTATGTAAATTAAGAGAATAATTGCACATGGAATATTTAAGGAGAATTTCATGATCAATGAAATTGATCATTGGTTTATACCAATAAACCAATGGTGGTGGTTTATATCAATAAAAATGTCACTGGCTTCAAACAAAAAGTAAAAACCTATAAAACCAAAGAAAATGGGGGAGATGATGACCATGCAGTTTAAGAAGATGGAAAACATGTCATTCATGGAGCAAGAAAACTGAATCCAGGGTCAGAAATTTAAAAAAAATCCAAACTAAAGAATAATTTGGAGTATACACAAGAAACTTAGAAATTCACAACATCCATCACTTCTATAAATGAGGTTGAAAAATAGCTGACACAGGATATTTTTTTGAAATTCTATTTAGGATTTCAGTTGTGTGTAAGGGGGAGTGAAATGCAACTAAATACAATCTATTGATGAAATACAAATACGTTCATATGTGATTAGTAAATAGAGGAATAAATATCACTTTCAGATAGAGTGTATGTTGATATAAGAATCTTCCCAGCATCTTAATATTTTGTGGTAACAAGTACCGATAATTGAATGCAACAGAAAGTGTCCCCTGAAAGCTACACATACATGACACAAATCTACTCCATATTCTTTTTTGCCACAGGCTTTGACTTACAAGTGCTATTGGGTAGTCTTCTCTAATATGCCCATAGTTCAGTACCTTCAGCTCTTACTTATACCCCCTCTGCTGCGCTATCTTCACAATTTTTTTAGGTAAGATCATGTATTTATTACCGTGCTCCACTATTTGATAATCTCCCATGCTTATCTATACTAGTATTTTTCCTTAGGAATCGTTGTTGGTATTCCAGCTGTAAGTCCCACTGATGCTGAGTACACTGTTCCTAATTCTGCTTTTTCTCCCAACTGGTCCATTTGGCACCATGTAAAATTTTTAACAACATATACATTATATATGATAAAGAGGTCTAAACTGCTATGGAAAGATTTTCAAGATACATGTAGATTTTTAAAGAGAATACATCATAGTATGCATAGGGTGATTGCATTTTGGTATGAAGGAGGAAAAAATGAAATTATACATAGATTTGCTCTTGTATCACAGAATATATTTAAAAGGTTTCCAGGTGGATAAAACAATGGTAGCTACCTAGGTCTGTATCTCCCAATATTTTCTCCTGAAACAAAAAAAGAAAAAGAAAAGTGAATGTACTAAAAATCATGCCATCATGCCTTCAGCTTTCACAAGTTGAAAACAGAGAATGCCCAAACTATAAAAGTAAAAGTAGGGAAAATAGAGAAGTTGCTAGATTCTGGTGTACACTGTATATTAATCCTGCCTTGCTGCATGGCTTTGTGTTGAACAGAGCGGAGAGGAAGAGAGAGAGGAGGAGGAGAAAAGGGAAGGAGGAGAGAAAGGGGTGGAGGAGAATGTGCTGTGAAGAGAGAACAGAGGAGCTAGTGATAGATCTAAAGTTAATCTAAAACAACCACCAGTAAAAGAATGACAAGCATAATAGTGAAAGTACTTTTAAAAATAAAACTTTCAGAAGTATCACAGCATGATTGTCACAGAAGAAACTTAGTTTCTTACAATACGAAGTGGCTGTCTTTGAGACACAGAGCATCTGAGAGGGAAAAAGGAAAAAGAGAAGTACCTCTTGGAAGGGGGAAATAATGGAATATAACTAAGGTTTTAAACAAGAATCTCAAGTATCTTTTTGAAAATAAATGAAGATCTGAATCTACAAAGTAGAGGGCAAACAGGAGAAAATTTTCTCAGAATGATTAGGTCTTAGAAGTATCCTAGTAAAACTATTAATCTTTGAAGAGAGAGATGAAAAAAATAATTGAGTTCTTCAGCAAAAAAGATCAAATAACTGACAGGGCAAAAGGAATTAGACTGACATTCAATTTTTGAAAAACAACATTCAGAACAAGACCATAATGGAGCATGATCCACAAAATATCATTAAAAGGAAGGGTGAACCAAGGATTATATATCTAGTTAAACATTTCCTAAGTAAAAGGGTTATAGAAAAAAGTTTTAAACATAGATGAATTTAGGGAATTCTTTACTAATGAGACCTTCTTGGGGAAATTAGAATGAGCTCCATTACAACAAGAGATGCCTGGGGAAACTTCAACAAACGGACAGATACTGGACATTTTAATGTATGCAACTTAAATTTAATGCTGAAAGTGGAGATGAGGACAGAGGACTAATGTACAAAATTTATAAATGGCGACATAGCACAACTTTTTTTAATGGGAGGAAAACAGAGATAGAAGGAATTTGGATGAGCTCATTGATTCCTTTTAAATGGATGTATAATATTCTATTAGTCCTTGACACATGTATAGGCCAAAGATAGGAAATAAAGGATCCCATTAAAAACTGACAAACCATGTATTAAAAGTTTGAGTATAGAAACTGGGAACTAAGGGCACTCATGACTTAGAAGTACAAAGGTAGTAACTAGAATAAAAATACAAACCTTCCAAAGTACACTTTTTAGTTAAAATGAGATTGTAGCATATAAAGAAGCATGAAATTAAAACATAAAACCTCTAATTATAGAATATGGTTACAGAAATAAAGCCAAAAATATTTGGCAGAAAAATAAACGGGAACAAATGTAGTTTCCCTCTTAAAAAAAGATTGAATTTTCTCACAAAACAAGATGCGATTATGTTATTTTCAAGAGGAAGATGAAGATAAACTGATTTTAAAAAGACAAAATTTTTTTTAAAAGATTTTTTAAGGAATGTCTAAAGTTATATTAGGCAAGTAGAAACCATAAGAAAGTGTGATGGCAATGCTATTTATCAGACCAAGTATAATTTAAGTCCACAAGCTAAAACCTCATTTGACAGAGATGTTGACAAATCACAGTAATTGGGACAAACTAAAGAAGAAAAAACCTACACAGTTACTGTAATCTGGATATTTTTCGCAGGATTATAGTTTAACAGTTCAGGCACCACATATATTCAAAGATTGAGCAAATTAATATATTATGATGAAAGTCAAGACTCAATTGTTAGAGAATGTAGTTAGATGTAAAAAAAAAAAAA
>PISX010032171.1:0-16505 GCA_004024625.1 Mellivora capensis
TTTTTTTTTTTTTTTTTAAAGATTTTATTTATTTATTTGACAGACAGAGATCACAAGTAGGCAGAGAGGCAGGCAGAGAGAGAGGAGGAAGCAGGCTCCCTGCAGAGCAGAGAGCCCGATGCGGGGCTCGATCCCAGGACTCTGGGATCATGACCTGAGCTGCAGGCAGAGGCTTTAACCCACTGAGCCACCCAGGCGCCCTGTATACCACATCTTTATCCATTCATCAGTCCATGGACATTTGGGCTGTTTCCATAGTTTGGCTACTACTGATAATGCTGCTATACACAAAGGGGTGCATGTATCCCTTTGAATCCATATTTTTGTATCCTTTGGGTAAATATCCTAGTAGTGTGATTGCTCGATTGTAGGATCTATTTTTAACATTTTGAAGAACCTCTATATTGTTTTCCAGAGTGGCTGCACCAGTTTGCATTCCCACCATTAGTGTAAGAGGGTCCCCCTTTCTCCAGATCCTTGACAACATCTCTTGTCTCCTGTGTTGTTAATTTTATCCATTCTGACAGGTATGAGGTGATATCTCATTGTTGTTTTGATCTGTATTTCCCTGTTGATGGTTTGCATTTTTTCTTATTTATTTTCAACAAATTAAAATTGTGTATTTTGAAGGTGTGCAACATGATGTTTTGATATATGTCTATGTTGTGAAGTGATTATTGCAATAAAAAATTAACATGTTCATCAACTACTATAGTAATAATTTCTTTTAAGAGAACACTTGAGATCTACTCTCTTAACAAATTGCAAGTATACAGTACATTATTAGCTATTATAGTCACCATACTGTATATGAGGTAATTAAATGTTTGTACCTTTTGATCAGTGTCTCCCCTTTTCCCATACCCTTCCAGCCTCTCGTAACCATCATTCAAATTGTTGTTAATATGAATTGAACGTTTTTTTATAAGATTCCATGTATCAGTGAGGTCATGTGATTTTTGTCTTTGTCTGGCTCCTTTCACTTAGCATAATGTCCATCAAGCTCATCCTTGTTGTTGCAGAAGGTAGGATTGCATTTACCTATTGCCAAAGGCAGCTGGTTGTTTTTTTGTCTCCTGAATTTTGTGTGTTTAGAATTAAAGAGCACAAAGCTCAGTTAAATTTTAAAATCACAATGAAAATTTCCTAAAGTCATAGAAAATGAGTAGAAATATTAAATTTCTAATTATACATGTGGACAAGTATCTCTTCGTGTGGTTGCTTCAAATGCTTATTTGAACCTATGCTTTCTAGAAAAAGGCCTTCTTAATGTACTTTTCAGATTGAAATATGTGTGATATAAAGCATTGTATAGATTTACATTCTACTATATGTTAATATGATATATCTATATATTGTAATATGATTGCCATTTTGGCAATAATTAATACTCTATCACATTATATAATTATCATTTCCTTTTATTGCAATAATTAAGTTCTAGTTTCTTAGTAGTTTTGTTGATTTTAACTCAATATATTTGTTTATAGTCACCATACTATGCATTAGATCCCTAGGACTTACTATTTGTTGCAAGTTTGTACCCATACAATAACTGTCCTATCCCCCAACCACCAGCCCCTGGTAACTACCATTTGCCTCTCTGGTTTTACAAGTTTGAGTTTTTTAGATTCCACATATAAGTCATCCCTGGTTGAGTTCTCTCATCAAATTAGTATAATTTGTTCAAGGTCCATTCATGTTGTCACAAATGTCAGGATGCCTTTCTTTCTCATGGCTGAATAATATTCCATTTACATATATGCCACATCTTTTTTTTTTAAAGATTTTATTTATTTATGACAGAGATAGCGAGAAAGGGAACACAAGCCACGGGGGAGCTGGGGAGGGAGAAGCAGGTTCCCCATTGAGCAGGGAGCTCAGTGCGGGGCTTGATCCCAGGACACTGGGATCATGACCTGAGCTGAAGGCAGGCTCTCAACGATTGAGCCACCCAGGTGCCTCAATACCACGCCTTTTCTATTTCTATTCATTCATCCACTGATGGGAATGTGGGTTGTTTCCATATTATGGCTACTGTGAAAAGTACTACAATAAATATTGAAGTGCATATATCTCTTTAATATCCTGTTTTCATTTCCTTTGGGTATATAGTTAGAAATGGAGTTGCTGGATCAGTAGTTCTATTTGTTGCGGAGGGGGGGGATTTTTTTTTTTATTTCTTTTCACTGTAACAGTATACATTGTTTTTGCACCGGTAGTTATATTTTCTAATTTATTGATGAAGATTCATATTGTTTTCCATAGTGGCTAAACCAATGTACATTTCTACCAACTGTGGCCAAGGTTTCCCTTTTCTTCCCATCCTCACTAACACTTACTAGTCTCTTGTATTCTTGATGATAGCATTGAAATAGGTATGAAGTGGCAATTCAAGAGTGGTTTTGATTTACATTTCCCTGATGATTAGTGATGTTGACCATTTTTTTTCATGTACCTGATGGGCTTTGGAATGTTGTTTTTTTGGAAAACAAATGTCTATTCAGTTCCCTTTTTAAAATGGGATTTAAAGCCCATTTTAAATCAAATAATATGTTTTATTATTGTTGTTATTGTTATTGAGTTGTAAATTTCTTTATATATTCTGGATATTAACCCTCTGTCCAAAATACTGTTTGCAGACATTTTTTCCCCATTATTTAGGGTGCCTTTTCATTTTACTGATTGTTTCTTTTACTGTGCATAAATTTTTAAATTTGATGTTGTCCCACTTATTTATCTTTGCTGTCATTGTTTGTGCTTTTTGTGTCATGTTCAAAATATTGTTACCAGATCCAATGTTGAAGAGCTTCTTGTTTCTTTCTGTGAGTTTTATGACATCAGGTCTTATGTTTAAATCCATTTTGAGTTGATTTTTGTGAGGGTATAAGCTAGGGATACAATTTTATTATTCAGCATGTGGTTCACTGGTATCCAGCACCATTTATTGAAGAGACCATTTTTTTTTCCCATTGAGTGTTCTTGGTCCCTTTTTTGAATATTAGTTGACTGTATATGATAGGATTCATTCTGGGATCTGTATTCTGTTGCACTGGTCTGTGTGTCTGTTTATATGCCAGTACGATACTGTTGTTATTACCATAGTTTTGTATAATTTGAAATTAGGAGGTGTGATACCTCTGAATTTGTTCTTTCTCAGGATTTCTTTGACTACTTGTAGTCTTATATAGTTCCATACAGATTTTAGGAGTACTTTTCTTCTGTTTCTGTGAATTATACCATTAAAATTTTTAAAAAGATTTTATTTATTTACTTATTTTAGAGAAAGTGTGCACTTGAACAAGAGAGCAAGGAGAAGAGCAGAGGGGGAGGGAGAGGGAGAAAGAAACTTGAATAGACTCTGCTCAGAGGGCAGAACCTGACTTCCTGAGATTATGACTGGAACCAAAACCAAGAGTTGGACACTTAACCAACTGAGCCACCCAGGTACCCCTGGCATTAAAATTTTGATAGAGATTGCACTGAATCTATAGGTGGCTTAGGGTAGTATGGACATTTTAGTGTTATTCATAATGCTGACACATGAACATGAGATGTCTTCTTATTTATGTCTTTGATTTTTTTTTAACAGAGTCTTGTAGTTTTTGTTGTTCAGATTGTTTACTTCCTTGGTTAAATTTATTCCTGAGTGTCTTATTTTTTGATGCTACTGTGAATAGGATAGTTTTGTTTTCCTGTGTTTCATTATTAGTATATAGGAATGTAACTGATGGAGGGCAGAGTAGGAGGACCCTAGACTCACTTTGTCCCACAAACACAATGAGATAACTATCAAGTCATCCTAAATACCCCAGAAACTGGCCTGATGACTGACAGGAAAATACTCCACAACTGAAAGGAAAGAAGAGGCCACATCAAAGAAGGTAGGAAGTGAAGAGACGTTGTTTAGGGGACAAAAAGGTCCTGGGTGCTGTGGAAGGGAGAGAGCTGTGGTTGCATAAAAGGGCAAGAGAGAGGAGGACACAGGGGAATGCATAAAGAGAATGTTCCCCCAAAGCCATTGGCTTGGAAAACAATAGGGGATGAATTTCATGAGTTCTTGAAAACAGCGAGGCTTAAAGCCTGGAGTTTTGAATGCCAGTGGGCTTGGCTGGAATAGAGCCTGGAGGACACTATACTGCTCCAGGAGAGAAGGCAGGCAAATAACCAGAGTGAGACTCTTAGCATAGAGATAAAAGAAATTAAAAAAGAGTTAGAGATGCAGAATGCAATAAATGAGATTTGAAACAGGCTTGATGCAATGAACAGCAGATTATAAGATGCAGAGGAATGAATTTGTGATCCAGAAGACAAAATAATGGAAAATAATGAGGCTGAAAAAATGAAAGAAGAATTATGAATCACAAGAATAGACTTAGGGAACTCAGTGACTCCACCAAACATAATAGCATTTGTATTATAGGAGAAGGGGACAGAGAGAAGGGGGCAGAACATTTATTTCAAGAAATAGCAGAAACCTTCCCTAAGCCAGGAGAAGAAAACAGACATCCAGATCCAGGAGACACACAGAATTCCCATCAAATTCAACAAAAGTGAATTCAACCAAGATATATTGTAATTACATTTGCAGTGTAGTGTTAAATAAAAAAGAAAATCTTAACAGAAGCAAGACAAAAGAGATCCTTAAGTTGCAGGAAAAAACCCATAAGGCTAGCTAGAGATTTCTCAACAGAAACTCGGCAAGCCAGAAGGGAGTGGCATGATATATTCAGAATGCCAAATGGGAAAAATCTTCAGCTAAAAATACTCTCTCCATCAAGGCTATCATTCAGAATAGAAGGAGAGATAAAAGAGTTTCCCAGACAAAACCTGAAGAAGTTCCTGATCCCTAAACCAGCTATGTAAGAAATACTAAGAGGGACTCTGAGTGCTAAGAAGAGACCAAAAGTGACAAAGACAAGAAAGGATCAGAGAAAATCTCCATATACAACAATAGAACAAGAAATAAAATGGTAATAAATATATATCTATCAATACTTAACTTTGAATATAAATGGACTAAATGCTTCAATCAAAAGACAGAATGGATAAAAATATAAGATCCATCTATATGCTGCCTACAAAAGACTCATTTTAGAAGTAAAGACACCTACAGATTGAAAGTGAGGGAATGGAGAAACGTTTATCATGGGAAAGGACGGCAAAAGAAAGCCAGATTAGCAATACTTATATTGGGCAAACTAGACTTTAAAACAAATACTTTGGGGACACCTGGGTGGGTCATTCGGTTAAGCTGCTGCCTTCTGCTCAGGTCATAATCCCAGGGTCCTGGGGTCAAGTCCCACATCAGGCTTCTTGCTCAGCAGGGAGCCTGCTTCTCTCTGTCTCTGCCTGCCACTCTTGCTTGCTTGTGCGCTCGCGCGCTCTCTCTCTCTCTCTGACAAATAAATAAATAAATAAAATCTTAAGAAAAATTAAAAAAATAGTTTGGAAAGAGACAAAGAATGGCATTATATAACCATAAAGAGGATAATCCAACAAGAAGATCTAATAATTGTAAATATTTTAGTCTCCAACATATGAGCATTCAAATATATAAAACAATAACAGACACAAAGGAACTAATTTATAATAAGACAATTATAGTAGGGGACTTTAACATCCCACTTACATAAATGGACAGATCCTCTAAGTAGAAAATCAACAAGGACACAATGGCCTTGAATGACACACTGGACCAGATGGACTTAACAGATATATTTACAACATTCCATCCTAAAGCAACAGAATACACATTCTTTACAAGCTCACATGGAGCAGTCTCCAGAATAGATCACATATTAGCCCTCAAAACAGGCCTCAACAAATACAAAAAATGGAAATCATACCATGCCTGTTTTCTGACCGCATCACTATGAAACTAGAAGCAAACCCCCCCCCCCCACACACACACAAAGGCTGGAAAGCCCACAAATATATGAAGGTTAAACAAGATGCTAGTAAACAGTGAATGAATCAACCAGGAAATCAAGAAGGAATTAAAAAAATATGGAAACAGTTGAAAATGAAAACATGATAGTCCAAAAACTTTGGGTTGCAGCTAGAGTGGGCCTAAGATGGAAATATACAGCATTACAGGCCTACCTCAAGATGGAAGAAAATCTCGAAGAAACAACCTAACCTTACACAAAGGATCTAGAGAGAGAAAAACAAGCAAAGTGTAAAGCCAGCAGAAGGAAGGAAATAATAAATATTGGGGCAAAAATAAATGATATAGAAGATAGGGAAACAATAGAACATATCAATGAAATCAGGAGCTGTGTTTTTTAAAATTAATTTTTTATTTGAGGGAGAGTGAGAGTGAGAGAATGCAGGTGGTTGGGGGCGGCAGAAGGAGAGGGAGGATCAGGCTCATTGTTGAGCAAGGAGCCTGATGCGGGGCTCTATCCCAGGACCGTGAAATCATGACCTGAGCTAAAGGCAGACACTTAACCGACTGAGCCAGCTGGGCACCCCAGGAGCTGGTTTCTTGAAGAAAAAAAAATAATGAAACTGGAATACCTCTAGCCAGACATATCAAAAAGAATAGAGAAAAGACCCAAATAAATAAAATTTTAAAAATGAAGGAGAGGAGAAATGACACCCAACAACACATAAATAAAAACAAGTAAAGAGAATATTATGAAAAACTTTATGTCAGGAGTTTGACAAGTTGGAAGAAACGGATAAATTCCTAGAAACATATAAACTGCCAGAACTGAAATAGGAAGAAATAGAACACTTGAAAAGACTGATAACCAGCACAGAAATTGAATCAGGTATCAAAAAACTTGCAACAAAGAAAAGCCCGGGGGCACCAAGGTGGCTCAGTGAGTTAAGCTTCTGACCCTTTGTTTTGGTTCAGGTCATATTCTTAGGGATGTGAGATTGAACTCCTCATCAGACTCCATGCTCAGGGAGAAGTCTGCTTGAGATTCTCTCTCTCCCTCTCCCCTGCCCCATACATGCTCAATCAATCAATTTAAATAAATGAATTCAAATAAATAAATAAATTTAAGTAAACATAAACAAACAAACATGAAAGAAATTAAAAAGAAAGAAAGGCCCAGGACCAGGTGGCTTCACAGGAGAATTGTACCAACATTTAGAGGAGAGTTAATACCTATTCTCAAAGTCTTCTAGAAAATAGATGAGGAAAACTTTCAAATTCATTATATGAGGGAAACATTACTCTGATACTAAAATGATGTAAAAACACCACTAAGAGAGTGTCTGGGTGGCTCAGTTGGTTTAGCCTCTGCCTTTGGCTCAGGTCCTGGGATCTAGCCCCACATCAGGCCCCCTGTTCAGTGGGGATCCTGCTTCTTCCTCTCCACCCTGCTCATGCTTTCTTTCTTTTTCTTTCTCTCTCTCTCAAATAAATAAATAAAATCTTAAAACAAAACAAAAAATACCACTAAGGAAAAGAACTACAAGCCAATATCCCTGGTGAATATGGATGCAAAAATTCTCAATAAAATACTAGTAAACAGAATCCAACAATACATTAAAAAAAGTCATTCATCACCATCAAATGGGATTTATTCCTGGGTTGCAAGCGTGCTTCCATATTTGTAAATCAATCAATGTAAGACACCGCATTAATAAAAGAAATGATAAGAACCATAGGTCATTTCAATAGATGTAGAAAAAGCCTTTGAAAAAGTACAACATCCATTCATAATAAAAGCCCTCAATGAAATAGGTTTAGAGGGAATATACCTCAACATCAGAAAGGCCAGAGGATGTAGAGAAAGGAGAACCCTCTTACATTGTTGGTGGGAATGCAAGTTGGTGTAGCCACTTTGGAAAACAGTGTGGAGATTCCTTAAGAAATTAAAAATAGAGCTTTCCTGTGACCCTGCAATTGCACTTCTGGGTATTTACCCCGAAGATACAGATGTAGTGAAAGGAAGGGCCATCTGTACCCCA
Source organism: Mellivora capensis (assembly GCA_004024625.1). NCBI lineage: Eukaryota > Metazoa > Chordata > Mammalia > Carnivora > Mustelidae > Mellivora > Mellivora capensis. The sequence continues at coordinate 7,933 of PISX010032171.1, forward strand.
GTGTTCATAGCAGCAATGACCACAGTTGCAAAACTGTGGAATGAGCCAAGATGCCCTTCAATAGACGAATGGATAAAGAAGATGTGGTCCATACATAAAATGGAATATTATGCCTCCATCAGAAAGGATCAGTAGCCAACTTTTGTATCAATGTGGATGGGACTGGAAGAGATTATGCTGAGTGAAATAAGTCAAGCAGAGACAGTCAGTTATCATATGGTTTCACTTACTTGTGGAGCATAAGGAATAACACGGAGAACATGGGGAGATGGAGAGGAGAAGTGAGTTGGGGGAAATTGGAGTAGGGGATGGACCATGAGAGACTGTGGAATCTGAGAAACAAACAGGGTTTTGGAGAAGAGGGGGAGTGGGGGATTGGGTGAGCCTGATGGTAGATATTATGGAGGGCACATATTGCATGGGGCACTGGGTGTGGTGCATAAACAATGAACTTTGGAACACACAAAATTAAATTTAAAAAAAACACAGCTAATAATCATTCTCAATGGGGAAAAACTGAGACCTTTTCTTCTATAGTCAGGAGCAAGACAGGGATGTCCACTCTCACCAGTTATTTAACATAATACTAGAAGTCCTAGCCACAGCAATGATACAACACAAAGAAATAAAAGGCACCCAAATAGGCAGGGAAGAAGTCAACCTTTCACTCTTTGCAGATGACATGATACTGTATATGGAAAACCTTCAGTTGATAAATGAATTCAGTAGAGTCACAGAATACAAAATCAATATTTAGAGATCTGCTGCATTTCTATACTCCAGCAGTGAAGTAGCAGAAAAAGAAAGCAAGGTATCAGTCCCATTTACAGTTCCACCAAAATCAATAAGATACCTAGGAGTAAACCTAACAAAATAAGCGAAAGACTCAAATTCTGTAAACTATAAAACACTGATGAAAGAGATTGAGGATGACACAAAGAAATAGAAAGACATTCCATACTCATGGATTGGAAGAATAAATACTTGTTAAAATATCCATGCTGCCAAGGTAATCTACATGTATAATGCAATCCCTATCAAAATACCACCAACATTTTTCACAGAGCTAGAACAAACAATCCTAAAATTTGTATGGAGCCACAAAAGACCCTGAATAGCCAAAGCTACCTTGAAGAAGAAAAGCAAACCTGGAGACATCACAGTTCTGGACTTCAAGCTCTATTAAAAGCTGTAGTGATCAAAACAATACGGACCTGGCACAAAAATAGACACAGATAAATGGAATAGAATAGAAAACCCACGGGGTGCCTGGGTGGCTCAGTGGGTTAAAGCCTCTGCCTTAGGCTCAGGTCATGATCCCAGGGTTCTGGGATCGAGCCCTGCATCGGGTTCTCTGCTCAGCAGGGAGCCTGCTTCCCTTCCCCTCTCTCTGCCTGTCTCTCTGCCTACTTGTGATTTCTGTCTGTCAGATAAATAAAATCTTAAAAAAAAGAAAACCCAGAAATGAGCCCACAACTATATGGGAATTAATCTTAGACAAAGCAGGAAAGAATATCCAATGGGAAAAGGACAATTTGTTTAACAAATGGGTGTTGGGAAAACGACAGCAACATGCAAAAGAATGCATCTGGACCACTTTCTTATACCACACACAAAAATAAATTCAAAATGGATTAAAGATCTAAAAAATGAGACCTGAAACCCTAAAAACCTTAGAGGAGAACACAGAGAGTAACCTCTTGACATTGGTTGCAGCACCTTCTTTTTAGGTATGTCTCCTGAGACAGGGGAAATAAAAGCAGAAGTAATGTTTTGGGACTTAATAAAAATAAAAAGCTTGTGCACAGTGAGGAAATCAATCAGCTATACTGAAAGAAAACCTGTGGAATGGGAAAAAATATTTGTAAATGACATGGTAATGGGTTAGTATCCAAAATATTCAAAGAACTTATAGAACTGAACACCCCCAAAAATGCATAATGCAATTAATAAGTGGGCAGAAGGCATGAATAGGCATTTTTCTATAGAACACATACTGATGGCTAACAGACACATGAAAAGATACTCAACATCACTGATCATCAGGGAAATACAAATCAAAAGTACAATAAGATATCACCTCACACTATTCAGAATGGCTAAAATTAACAACACAAGAAATAACAGGTTTTGGCAAGGATGTGGAATAATGGTACCCCTCTTGCATTCTTGGTGGGAATGCAAACTGGTGCAGCCACTTTGGAAAACAGCACGCAGGTTCCTGGAAATCTTAAATATGGAATTGCCCTACCCTATGATCCAGCAATCACACTACTAAGTATTTACTCAAAGAATACACAAATTCTAATTCCAAGGGATATGTGCAGCCTGATTTTTATATTGGCCTTATCTATAATAGACAACTTATGGAAACAGCTGAAGTCTCCATCAACCAAGGAATGGATGAAGAAGAAGTGATATATACATGTATACAATGGAATTTTTTAGCCACAGAAAAGAATAAAGTCTTGCAATTTGCAACAGTGGGGATGCAGCTAGAGTGTATTATGCTAAGCAAAACAAGGTAATCAGATGAAGAGAAATACCATACCATTTTACTCATATGTGAAATTTAAGAAGCACAACAATCAAAGAAAGGGGAAAAAACAGTGAGGCAAACCAAGAAACAGTCCTTTAGGTATAGGGAACAACCTGTTGGTTATAGGAGGGTAGATTGGTGGTGGTGGGAGTAAAATAAGTGATGGGTATTAAGGAGTTGACCTGTTGTGATGAGCACAGGGTGTTTAGTGAAAGCTTTGAATTCACAGAGTGTTTAATGAAAGCGTACCCTTTGAACTAATAATATACTGTATTTAACTAACTGGAATTTAAATAAAACCTTTACGGGCGCCTGGGTGGCTCAGTGGGTTAAGCCTCTGCCTTCGGCTCAGGTCATGATCTCAGGGTCCTGGGATGGAGCCTCGCATCGGGCTCTCTGCTCCGCAGGGAGCCTGCTTCCTCCTCTCTCTCTCTCTGCCTGCCTCTCTGCCTACTTGTGATCTCTCTCTGTCAAATAAATAAAAATAAAATCTTAAAAAAAAACTTTAAAAATAAATGAAATCTAACTGATAATGGCATGTTGATCTTATATCCTGCAACTTTACTGAGAGTGTGATTTTTTCCAAGGTTTTGTTTGAAGCTTGAATTTTCAAAAATTATAATATGTACAGATAACAATTATATTTCTTTTTTTTCTGATTCAAATGCTTTTTCTTTGTCTTACCCAATTGCTATGTCTAGGAAATCCAATACTATATTGGAAAGACAGGTGAGAGTGGGCATCCTTGTCTTGTTCATGATTATAGAGGAAAGGTTTTCAATTTTTCACAATTGAGTATAATGTTACCTATGGGTTTGTTGTATATGACTTTTATTATGTTGAAGTATGCTCCTTATATACCAAACCTTTTGAAGGTTTTTGTCATGAAAAGATGTCATATTTTGTAAATATTTTTTGCAGCATCTATTGATATAATCATGTGATTTTTATCTTTCTATTAATGTGGTGTATTACATTTATTGGTTTGAGTATGTTGATTTATCGTTAAATCACACTTGGTCATGTATAATTCTTTTAATGTGCGCTTGGATTTCATTTGCTAATATTTTGTTGTGAATTTTTGCTTCTGTGTTTATCAGGGATATTGGTCTATTATAGTTTTCTTGTAGTGTCCTTATCTGACTTTGGTCTCAGAGTAATGTTGGTCTCGTTGAATGATTTTGGGAATGTTCTTTCTTCAATTTTTTGAAAAAGTTTGAGAAGGATTGGCGTTAATTCTTTAAGTTTTGGTAGAATTTGCCTGTGATGCTGCCTGTCCTGAGGTTTTCTGTTGGGGGGGATTTTGACTACTGATTCAGTCTCTTTACTGGTTACTGATCAGTTCAGATTTTTCTATTTCTTCTTGATTCAGTCTTTTCAGGCTGTTCATTTCTAAGAATATATTCATTTTTTCTGGGTTTAACTAATTTGTTGGCTATAATTATTGATAAGTCTCTTATAGTCCTATGTATTTCTGTTGTAATATGCCCTCTTTCATTTATAATATTTTTTGAGTCTTCTCTCTCTTTTTTCTTAGTGTAGCAATTTTATCTTTCAGGAAAACTGGCTCTCAGTTTTGTTGATCTTTATACTTATTCTTTTGGCCTCTATTTCATTTATTTATGCTCTTTATTCTCTTTCTTTTTGCTAATTAGTGCTTAATTTGTTCTTTTTCTCTCTTGTTCCTTAAGGTGTAAAATTATGTTTATTTGAGATTTTTATACTTTCTCAATATATGCATTTATCTTTATAAGCCTTCCTTTCAGAACTGCTTTCTCAGCATCCCATAGGAATTGATATGTTGTGTTTCCATTTTTTTTCAAGGTAATTTTTATTTCCCTTTTGATTTTTTTTGTTTGACCCATTGATTGTTCAGAAGTGTGTTTATTTTTCACATTTGTAGAATTTTCACCTTTCCTCTTGTTGACTTCTAGTTTCATGCTGTTGTGGTCTGAAAAGATAAGTGGCATGATTTCAGTCTTCTTAAATTTGCTATGACTTGTTTTGTGTGCTATCATATGATCTATCTCTGGAGAGTGTTATGTGTGCACTTGGAAGAATGTATTCTCATGATGTTGGATGACATGTTCTATAAATGTCTTTTAAATCTGTTTGGTCTAAAGTATGTTTCAGTTTTGTTTCCTTAATTTTTCTTATGTCTTCTTTGAGTCTTATAATTAAACAGGTTGGCTATTAGAATCCTTTCTTTTGTATTCTAGAATATGTCACAGTAACTCATGTGGGTGGTTCTTCTGTCTGGCGTTAGTTCCCTCAGATGCACTGGGAGCATGTACAAGGACCTGGCAGTGGAGTGAGAGTGGCATGGGCTTAGCACCTGAGGCTTTGAGGGTGCCCACTGGCCAGTGGGTGGATCCTCTAAGTGGAGCACTCCCAGAGATCAGTGGGGTAGACCTATTGATGATCTGAAGCAGACAGCATGAAACTTGTTCCTTCAGTGCCCTTTGATATTCTCATCTGCTTTTCCCCTATTCCTCTCCCTCTCCTCAATCAAGAAGGTCTATCCTTGAAAGTTCTGGTGCTGCCTGAGAGAAACAGGTCCTTTCAGTGTAACCTGCACTTTTGCAGCAGCTAGGCAGTCACTTAACCATTTTTGATTTCTTCCTTCTCTGTGGGAGTGGTTGCAGTATTCCACCTCTACTGAAGAGGGTGCTGCTAAAGCTGCCAAAATCTCAGATCCTTGCATTGTCATCCTGGGAAGCAGTGCACACTTGGCAAGTTCCTCCATCTCCTCTGTGTCAAAGTTCATCTCTGTTCCACTCTGATAGCATGCCAGATTCTCCCTTCATGCAGGCTGGACCTCCACAAAGTCTCTATTGCCTGTGGATATCCACTTCTTTTGTGCTGTCCAGGTTACTTTTATCCCCTGATCACCATAAGTTGAGGTGGGGCATGCTTGCCCAATCCCTTGCGTTGCAGCCTCCACCAAAGCCCTGTCTACCCATAGATGTACAGGTAGGTAAAAACCTCCAGGGTGTTCTGGTATGATGTGCAGAAGCACTTTTGTTGTGTCTAATTAGTTGTTAATCAAAGTGGAGAGAAAAGTAGAACAATTAATCTGCCATGATGCTAACATCATTCCCTTAATGAACTTTAAATTTGGGTTTTGCTATTGATGGTTGTATCCTAGTAAAGCATGTGTGATATGAGACTCCAGAAGAAAAAATAATTTTATATCTAAAATGGAATTATTTTGAATATATTATATAATAAGCTAGGACTCTTAAAATACTTTAGAAATCTAAGTCAGATTTTTCTTTGCTGAATATATAAAATGTAAAACCTTAAGTTTAGTATAAAATAAATATTATTACTACTTTTGTACTTTTTCCAGTTTTTAAATTATTACTTTACAGTTTTTATCCTACTTGTTACACAGTTGTTTCAGTATCTTTCTGCATAGGCTTCCTGATCTTTTTGGTCTAATAATGTCCCTTCTTACTTTGCTCTGAGGTGTTTTTCACAGAAGTTATACATTTGCAGTGATCCTTCTGTTTCTTCTTGCTTACTGACCTAGGTCTTGTGATATGATTGACTGAATTTAGGAGAACAGACTGCGTGGTCTTAACTGTTGTAAAAAAAAGCTTATGCAGTAATAAAGTTTTCTTAGTATTATAACCCTATAATAAATCTTTGATTTTGGTTTATTGTTATTAAGTGTTCTTGATATTGGGTCCTGTATTTTTTTTCAGGGTTTTTTATTACCATTTAATATTTGAAATTCTAATACTAAGCTTTAACCAAAATAATAAATAGTACATCTCGTGCTGCATGCAACAAATATTCTAAATTGGACACAGTTTTTGTAACACCAGGATTTTATCAGGTTGTTGGTAGCTTTTTTTCCTCTAAAATGACAGCATGGATCACTAATGGAGAGAACAGTGAAGAAAGGTTTAACATAAGAAAAGAAGCACATCCTTATAATAAATTCAGGATGCCACAGAGTGAGCAAGTCAAAGCTATTGTTGAAGACTACCTGAAAAAAACAGTCTCGTTTGAACCTTATTAAATTGGGTTACAGTATTCCATATTATAATTACAAAACAAATAGAATTTTCGTTTGTGAAATGATGTATTAATACGTAGCATGTACTGGAATATCATGCATTTCAAATTACGACATTTTTCTGTGCTTTTCTTCAAAAACCATTCAGCGGTCTTAATTTCTAAAGACATTTCAATAGTGTTTCAAATGTTAATATATGGGTGCCTGGGTGGCTCAGTCGGTTAAGTGTCTGCCTTCAGCTTGGGTCATGATCCCAGGGTCCTGGGATCAAGCCCTCCATCGGGCTTCCTGCTTGGCAGGGAGTTTGCTTCTCCCTCTGCTTCAGCTCCAACCCCCTGCTTGTGCTCTCTCCTGCTCGCTCTCTCTCAATCTCTCAAATAAATAATAATAATAAAATGGTATTAGAAAAAATAACATTTCAGAAGAACCTTTATATGAATTTTACTCAGTTTTAATTAGTTATTTAAAATATTCTTGATGGGCTGGGGCGTCTAGGTGGCTCAGTGTGTTAAAGCCTCTACCTTCGGCTCAGGTCCTGATCCCAGGGTCCTGGGATCGAGCCCCTCATCGGGCTCTCTGCTCAGCAGGGAGCCTGCTTCCCCCACTCTCTCTCTGCCTGCCTCTCTGCCTACTTGTGGTCTTTCTCTCTCTCTGTCAAATAAATAAATAAAATCTTTAAAATATTCTTGATGGGCATCTGGGTGGCTCAGTTGTATAAGTGTTTGCCTTCAGCTCAGGTCATGATCCCAGGGTCCTGAGATCGAGTTCTGCATCGGGATCCCTGCTTGGCAGGAAGCTTGCTTCTCTCTCTCTTCCCTGTTTGGGCTCTCTGTCACTATCTCTGTCTCTCTCAAAAAAATAGATAAAATCTTTAAAAAATGCTTGATAAAATTTTGAGTCTTCTTACGGGATAATTGTGATCTCATATTCTCTCCCTTTTACTATTCACTAGCACCTCCTTTTTTAAAATTTATTTATTTATTTGACCGAGAGATCACAAGTAGGCAGAGAGGCAAGCAGAGAGAGCGGGGGAAGCAAGCTCCCTACTGAGTGGGGAGCCAGATGCGGGGCTCAATTCCAGGACCCTGGGATCATGACCTGAGCCAAAGGCAGAGGCTTAATCCACTGAGCCACCAGGTGCCCCTATTCACTAGCACTTCTAATTGATGTTGAGGAAGCATAGAAAATTAAACTGAAATAAGTTAATTTTACTGCTTGTTAGGGACACTTATAAAATTACCCAGGTTTTTTTTAAGATTTTTATTTATTTATTTGACAGACAGAGATTACAAGCAGGCAGAGAGGCAGGCAGAGAGAGAAGGAGGGGAAGCAGGCTCTCTGCTGAGCAGAGAGCCCAATGCGGGGCTCGATCCCAGGACCCTGGGATCATGACCTGAGCAGAAGGCAGAGGCTTAACCCACTGAGCCACCCAGGTGCCCCTAAAATTACCCAGTTTTTAAGAAAATGGCATGATGAAATACAGTGCCTATAACATAGGAAAAAGATCCACAAAGGTGGAAGTGACCAATAAGTCACAAGAGAAAACATTTGGTTGGGCAGGGTATTTATAATTACTAGGTATAATGCAAGAAAGTGAGCTAGAAAATTTTACATAAGGAGATACAAACTTGAAATGGTATAAATGTGACTATACTGTGAAAAACCATTGTTGGTAGAGATAAAAGGAATGAGAAATCTTGTAGAATTTTTTTTTAAGATTTTATTTTATTATTTGTCAGAGACAGAGGGAGAGAGAGTAAGCGAGAACAGGCAGACAGAGTAGCAGGCAGAGGCAGAGGGAGAAGCAGAATGAACTATTGGGATTTCATCAAGATCAAAAGCTTTTGCACAGCAAAGGAAACAGTCAACAAAACCAAAAGACAACTGACAGAATGGGAGAAGATATTTGCAAACGACATATCAGATAAAGGGCTAGTGTCCAAAATCTATAAAGAACTTATCAAACTCAACCCCCAAAGAACAAATAATCCAATCAAGAAATGGGCA
>PISX010032172.1:5742-16606 GCA_004024625.1 Mellivora capensis
AAAAAAAAAAAAAAATACGGATCTAAAAAAACAAAAACAAGAAAATAAATTTTAAAAAGAAATAAAAACACAGATCTACCTGTGTTCCCAGTGCTGGACGAGGCCCACTTGCTCATTTGACAAAAGCCTACCTAGTATGTGCAGAGTAGAGACAGTTAAGAATCGCTGAAGGGAAGTGCTGTGGTAGAAAATTCCAGTTACAAAGTTCATTGCTGGAATGTGTAGCACGATGGCTATAGTTAGTAATACTGTATTGCACGTTTGAAGGGTCCAGAGGGAGCTCTCAAAAGTTCTCATCCTCGGGACGCCTGGGTGGCTCAGTGGGTTGGACGACTGCCTTCGGCTCAGGTCATGATCCCGGAGACCCGGGATCGAGTCCCGCATTGGGCTCCCAGCTCCACGGGGAGTCTGCTTCTCCCTCTGACCTTCTCCTCGCTCATGCTCTCTCACTGCCTCTCTCTCAAATAGATAAATAAAATCTTAAAAAAAAAAAAAAGTTCTCATCCTCAGAAAGAGAACTTTGTAACTATGTGTGGGGAAAGGTACTGAGATTTATTGTGATCGTTCTGTGATACATACGAATATTGACTCATGATGTCGCACGCTCGAAACTAATTGATATGTCCGTTATATCTCAATTTAAGACATGTTGGGAGCTCTGAGTAGGTGAGGGGCCTGTGAGGAGACTGTAGTCCGTCCCTGCCACTCACCTCTTCCAGATAATAAGAAAAGTATAAAACTAAACTCAAATTTCAAACACTGTGTCACCATTGGTAGGATATGTAAGGGCGAGCATCACCCCAGTTACCCTTAATACCCTCACAGGCAGCTCCCGCAAATCAGGAAGTCCCCATCGTGATCCCCTGGGGAGGCTTTTCAAATACACACATTCCTGGGGGATTCTGACATGCACCTTGTTTTGGGATTCCTACGTTGAATCCAATAAATCTTGTAAATGGCATATAATGAATTTCCTGGAAATGTAATCCATCACTTTCAAATTACAGATAGAGATACCTGGTTAATTTCTATTTAGGGTGATTAGGGTAAGCTGGTAGTTTTTATGGATCTGGAACACTGGATTTGAATGAGAAAGCGCGCGCGTGTGTGTGTGTGTGTGTGTGTGTGTTTGCTTTTTTTTTTTTTTAAGATTTTGTTTATTTATTTGACAGAGATCACAAGTAGGCAGAGAGGCAGGCAGAGAGAGGGGGGAGGGAAGCAGGCTCCCCGCCGAGCAAAGAGCCTGAATGCGGGGCTCCCAGGACCCTGGGATCATGACCTGAGCCAAAGGCAGAGGCTTTAACCTACTGAGCCACCCAGGCGCCCCTGTATTTGCTTTTATTAGTCCATTATAGGAATGGCAGGTGGCTATCAACTTTAGTCTTCTAAATATTGAGCTGATCACTCCTGAAACATGTGACATGGTGTGACTGCTGGTATCAAGGAGCAGACCCATAAACTATGCACCGAGTCTGGCCGCCCGAACCTGTAAACCTTGTCTATCCACCTCGCCCTTACGAGATCTCCAAGGCTGTGGGAATAAACCGAGACCAGCCAAATGGGAAAAGCAAAGGCTGTTTATTCTGAGCTTGCCCCAGCAGGGGACTTGACCACCATCGCTAGAGTTTTGGCAGAGACCCCAAGGCAGGCCAAGGAGTGGGAGAGCTTCATGGTGGAGAACAGGAAAGCGTCAGGTGGACGCTGATGGACACCGGTGGCCTGGGAAAGAGGTGGGCTAACTGAAGTGGGGGATCCTGTGTGGCTGATCAGGCAGGGTGCAGCTTTGGTTTTCTCTGCTTGGCCCTAAGCTGGAAGCAGGGACAAAAATGGAGGAAGCTGTCAGTTATTGATGGTGTCCTGGCCATTTGAGGTCAGGCTATTACGGAAGTTATTGTTGAGCTCAGTGCAGTAATCCTAGAGATAGAAGTCTGGCCTTCCCTCGAGTCTGATGGGTAGCAGGCTCACTTTTGGGGTGCTTATCGTAGATGGGGGGCTTCCTGGGTATGTTGCTACAGGTGGGGGGGTCATAGTTCTCTGATACATGGTGTGGCCATTGTCTGTGTATTCAGCGTCTCAGTCTCTTTTCAGGGAAAATTAGGGACTCAGGGAATTCAGGGAAGTCTGGAGAGCCAGATCTTTACCACCTGGGATTATAAAGTCATCTCACAGTCCACTGTATTGCAAGATCTTCTCGAGCTCCTTGATGGTGTCCATCATGACGGTCATCCCCTAGGAGAAGGGCTGCACGGCAACATTCCAGACTTGGGAGGAAAATGCAGCCAGCCAGCCTCACAAGCCCTGATAGGGTCCCTTCCAACAAGGTTCAGGAGCAGTTTCCCTCTGCCGTCTCTTCCAGTAGATGAAATCTGGCTAAAGATGATGAGGAAGTTATTTAGGAAGATGATGTGGGAAAGGCAAGCTTAAGCCGTCGGCGGTAAGACCCTGGTGAGACTTGACATGTAGCTGGTCAATCTGGTCAGTCTGGTGTCGGCTGAAATCCCTAGACACAGGCCTTCCAGTTCCCAATTCATAGGGGCAGCTGATGTGTCCCCGCGGGTGGTGACTGTCGTATATGGTGTGCAAAGACTATAGGGAGTACCTTTGGCCAAGGGAGCTCAAGGGTTGCTCAAAGATTTGTTAATTTCAGTTCAAGGAGGACATTGGTCCTTTCTCCTTTTCCAGAACTTTTCCCACCCATGGCAGGTGAGGAGGACAGGATCATTTTTGAGTGAGGGGCAGAATCTTACAGAGTTCTTTTATATGGTTCCCATAGTGAGTGTGTCTCAGTCACTTGATAAGAAACTTGGAATGTCTCAGGTTGGAAACAAAAAGTCAAGCATCTTTTTACTGATGGTGAGGGTTGGAGCTTTTCAGCAAGGACATGCTTCAGTCTATCCTAAAAAGAGACACCCTTGGGATGCCTGGGTGGCTCAGTTGGTTGGACCACTGCCTTCGGCTCAGGTCATGATCCCGGAGTTCCGGGATTGAGTCCCTCATGGGCTCCCAGCTCCACGGGGAGTCTGCTTCTCCCTCTGACCTTCTCCTCACTCATGCTCTCTCTCACTGTCTCTCTCTCAAATAAATAAATAAATAAGAAAGACGCCCTTTTAGTAATTTAGTAATAAAATAAGTTTTATTACTAAACTTATTTAAGGTTTTATTTATTTATTTATGACAGAGATAGCAAGAGAGGGAACACAAACACGGGGGAAGTTCAAGAGGGAGAGGCAGGCTCTGTGCTGAGCAGGGAGCCCGATCCCAGGACCCTAGGGTCATAACCTGAGCCAATGGCAGACATCTAACCTACTGAGCCACCCAGGCACCTTGTAATGTTGATATTTTATGATGGCTTCTTTGAACCCTCCAGAGACTGATCTTTTGGGGCCTCAGATAGGAGCAGAACCTGGCTAAAGCTGCTTTTCTGGCATCAATGATATGGGAGCGTCTCCTTCAGCGCCCACATTTTCTTGTCCGACCGGGGCCACAGCCTTTAGAACAGCCTCCTGTCTTGGAAATACGAGTGTATTTAAAAGCTCGTCAGGGCGCCTCGGTGGTACAGTTGCTTAAGCTCCCAACTCTTGGTCTTGGTTCCTGTTCTCAGGGTTTTGAGATCGAGCCCCACGTCTGGCTCTGCGCTCAACTCGGAGTCCGCTTGGGCTTCTCTCTCCCTCTGTCCCCTCCTGCTCATGTTTCTCTCTTTCTCAAATAAATAAATAAATCTAAAAAAAAAAAGTTCCTTAATTTGCTGTCCATCTGTGATGGGGGTTCCAGCACAAGAGAGCAACCCGCTCTGTTTTCCAAGCACCCCCAAACCAGGGACTGGTTTTCCAAAGGCGCAAATCTGCCGTCTGCACAGATGTTCCCTCTCTGGTCTCTGGTGGCTGATGTGCTTTAGGAAGCACAGCAGGGCCCACCGTCTGGGCTGATTGCAGGGGAGGACTGTGGCCGGAAGGAGAGCTCACACTAGGGCTAGCACATCCTGACCGATCACCTCCAGGTCCCTGGCAAAGGTACGACTCACCAGCAAATAACATTAGGTTAGAGTTGTCAGGAGGGCTCTCGGATAAAGCTGAGTGAGGTACGGAGAGTTTCCTGGTGCAGGGAAGACAGCCACCAGGCTCCCCTTCTTCTGGGAGTTTCGGAGAGTGACAGGGCTCTCAGGCTGTTGGGGTAAACAGTAGTGGGAGAGGAGGGGACACACAGCAACAGAGTCTTCTAAGCAGTTAATCCGTTGGCTGAAGAATGCTGTGTGTTCCCAGCAGTGGGATCTGTGCTGCATGAGGGACCATGAGGTCTGGGGTGGGGGGTGGGGGGGGAGCCTAGAACTCGTTCAACAGAAGTTTTTGATGCATAGAGAACCTGTTGCCTGACCTGAGAGGTTAAATTAAAACCCCAGGGGCTCATCCAGTTGGCTCAGGCACAAACCGACAAAATGGGGTTTTGGGTAGTTAGGGAGGCCTGGGCTTGAAGGAGGCAGTTGAGGAGCCTTCGTCAGATTCCAGAAACCTGGGGCCTCCTGAGCAGAGGGTCTGTCCCTATGGACTTCGTCAGTTCACAAAGACGGATTGTGATCTCAAGGAGATTTGACGCCCATTGTCTACAATATCCAGCTTAACCTAGAAATCCCAGACTGAGGTCAGACCCTAAATGAGCTGTGTTCTAGCAAAATCATGATTTCATTTTTGTTTTTTTTTTTTTTAAAGATTTTATTTATTTATTTGTCAGAGCGAGCACAGGCAGACAGAGTGGCAGGCAGAGGCAGACGGAGAAGCAGGCTCCCGCTGAGCAAGGACTCGATCCCAGGATGCTGGGATCATGACCTGAGCCGAAGGCAGTGGCTTAACCAACTGAGCCACCCAGGTATCCCCATGATTTCATTTTTGAAATGAGGTCCCTTTTGTGCCAAGGCTACGAACCAGAGAACAGGAATTGTAAGGTGGGCTTCCTCATTTTCTGCACAAAGCAGGAACCCTGGTGCTTAATGTAGGAGATCGGAGTCACAAAGGAAATTTAGATCTTTACGGTTCTTATGGAGGAATTGAGAAAAATAGGAGGGGCCCTGATTTTACAGACCCACTGTCCTCTGTAGCAAAAGCAAAGAGTTGTTGGCTGTCCCGGTGTATAGGCAGCTGCACAAGGCAGACCAAAGACCTGCCTTGTTGTAGCAAGTGGCTTCAGGCAGAATTGATGTAAGGATGGTACTGGGTTAAGTATTAGGGGCAAGTAAGGGACCAGAATTTTGTTGATGACCCTGAGGTCTTAAATAAATCGATAGCCTCATTCATTTGATTTTTTTTTTTTTTTAGATTTTGTTTATCTATTTATTTGACAGAGAGATCACAAGTTGGCAGAGCGGCAGGCAGAGAGAGAGAGAGGGAAGCAGGCTCTCCGCTGAGCAGAGAGCCCCCGTGGGACTAGATCCCAGGACCCTGAGACCATGACCTGAGCCAAAGGCAGTCGCTTAACCAACAGAGCCCTCCAGGTGCTCCAATTTTTTAAAATTTTATTTTATTATTTATTTATTTATTGGACAGACCGAGATTACAAGTAGGCAGGGAGAGAGAGAGGAGGGGAAGCAGGCTCCCCGCTGAGCAGAGCGCCCCACGCGGGGCTCGATCCCAGGACCCTGAGACCATGACCGAGCTGAAGGCAGAGGCTTTAACCCACTGAGCCACCCAGGTGCCCCTATTTTTTTTTTTTTTAGTGGAAGCTACAAGGGCCCATCCAGGGAATGAGAAGACCTCTGGCTAAGACTTTGAACTCTGGGTTTGATTCCCTTTGTTGGCCTTGAAGGGATGCTGAGAAAGGTTAGGGAGCATTTGGTAGGAGCGATCTGAACTTGTATGTATCTTGCTGCAATTACTTGCTCTGTCAGTAGAATATCAAGGCCGTGGAGTATCAGGTACAGGGTCAAGTTCCTTGTCTGGAACTCCTCATTCAATGCAATAGAGGAGGCGAGATCTATCCAGATCGGCCCCGACTTGACTATGAATACAAGAGTCGTCTGGGACCTCTAGACCTAGTTCCCTCCGCTGTGCCTTTGATACCATGATTCTGTCTGCAAAGTCAGTCTCTGCCTGTGACATTCCGCAGGGATGGTAATCACAGTGCAGGAAGGCATGTTTCTTAGTCGAGGGTGCAAGGGTCCCAGTTAAAGACTGGGAGATTGGGAAAACCTGTGGTGTCTTTGGACTACCAGCCCCCTGTGTGGTACTTGGAGGCTGAGGCCGAAGGTGGGCAAGGGCGGCAGGCGTCCCCCCGGGCGTCGATGAGAATGACCGCCTATATTTACAGTTAACTCCCCAGGAGCGTCTAATGAGTGTTTTTGGCTTCCTTGAGGACTCTCGCTGATCCGAAATGAGAGACTCTGCCTTGCCTTGGTTTATCTTTTTTTTTTTTTTTTTAATTTGACAGAGCGAGATCACACATAGGTAGAGAGAGCGAGCGAAGCAGGCTCTCCGCCAAGCAGAGAGTCCAATGCGGGACTCGATCCCAGGACCCTGAGATCATGATCTGAGCCCAAGGCAGAGGCTTAACCCACTGAGCCACCCAGGCGCCCTGGTTTACCTTTCTTAGCATCCTTCTCTTTGCGGTATCTACCAGTGTCCTTGTAGTTGGTGGCTGGCCGGGGGGTGGGGAGGGTAGAGGATGGGCCCCCCAGCTGTCTGTCTGCGGGGCCCCTCGTTTACTTTGGGTCTCGTCTCATTTTTGTCCCAAAGTCCTTTCCAAATGTTCTGCCAGGTGTTGTCGTTTGGCGAAAGGGCTATTTTTCATACCAGGTTCTGTTTTCATATGAGGGCTCCGATTTCAGTTTTCACTTTCTCACGGATGTAAGGAGACGAAAGGGCGGCAGTAGGGACACATCAGCACTTTCTCGGACCCCGGAATGGCAGGTGGCATGGGCAGGCGGAAAACCAGAGAAGAATGCTCTCTGGATCAAAGCCAAGTTCTCAACAGGAGAACCTCATCTGGTTCTTGTGGTAACCTGTAGCAAGAGTTGGTCCAAGTGGGCGGCCATTGGGTGAGAACCACAAACTCACGGGTCTAGGAGGTGGGCGCGTGTAACAGGCCATGTCCTGGCCTCTAATTCGCCTTCTGTGACAACACTTGACCCAGCACCGCAGAAAACACTTGACCCAGCACAAAGCACAGCGAAAGGGATGAAAAGGAAGCTCGATTCCACCAAGGATGTCAAACACATTGGAAGCAATGGTACCCAGGCACCAAACCAATGAAGATATGGCCAAGGCAGTCACGGTAGAGAGACTGGGCTGTGGACCTGGCCCCAACTTGCCACGTCCCCTTGGACTGCACGCATCACGAGCAGAAAGGCACAAGGGGCCTCTGTGGATCCCACATCTGGTTGGACGCTGGCGTCCATGATGTTTGGTAGCGTAGGCCAGGTCTCAGGGGGCCTCCATGATGGGCTGTGGAAATAAAGACCCGATGCGAAAAGCAAAGGCCATTTATTCTTTGGCAGAGACCCAGAGGCAGGCAGAGCGATGGGTTGCTGTAGGCTATGGATCAGTATTCTGTTTTTGCCTACGGTCTTGACAGTTGCCCGTTTGTATTCACTTTCTCACTTGACCAAAGAAACCCTCCTTGGGGCCTCCCTCTGGGTCCGGTGTGGGTTTTCTAGGTGGAGTGTGATGGGACCCTGGGATCCATGTGGCCCTTCCCATTTTCCATTCCCACTCAGCCTCTCCTTTGGTGTGGTCCTCTCTCTCTGAGAACAACCCTGTCCTGGGAGCTCTGGAAGTCTGTGCCCAGAGCCAGTGAGGGCCTGCAGGAAGCGCCAAGGGAGGGAACGTACAAGGCGGATGTTGTCTTCTGCATTTTGAACATGTTAGCTGAGGAAAATAGAACATAAAAGTTTGGAAGTACCGTGCTCTTAGAAGTAGGAAATAGTTTGTCCTGGGAACCTCATCTCCTTATAACTGGTGAATAGTTAGGCTCCCAAAGACCAAAAAAGGCTCTGAATGTCAGTTCTGAGATCCAGAAGGCCTGGGCAGTGACTTGCCCTGGGCCTCCCAGAACCTTCTGGAAACCAAAGGAGAGAGCACGTGCGAGGTCTGTGGCTCACTGTGGGTTCCACCCTGGGGTCATGGAAGCAGATTCTCAGAAGTGACTGGGGACCAGCTTACTCTCCCCAGGGATGCCTGGTTTTCCACGGAATTAACCTCTATTACATATTTTCACTTCTAGGTCTGTGGTTGGGGATCATCATTTGTTCCATCACCCAATCTCTGTGTTTTCTTGGCTTTATTGCTTGGCTAAATTGGAAAAAAGCATGTGAAGAGGTAACTGCTCGTTGCTGGCCGGGTAAAAATTCCTGTCCTAGAAAACAAAATCAGCTCAGTCGCTCTCTCTCTCTGTTTTTCGGAAGGGTCTTTCCCCTTTTATCACCAATGCTACTTTGTTGTTTTAGCTGCATTTAATTTGGATGCGAAGGGCCAGATGACTCTGGGTCTTATCCATTTATCCATTCCCCTTTGTTTTAGTCAGTGAATTAAAAAATAGGGGTTCCTTTCTTCCTTGTGTCCCGTAGTAAGCTACCAGCCTTGTGCCCGGAAAACCAATTTCAGGACAAGATCTGGAACTGGAGGGACAGTGAGATGCCAGCAAATTCATCCTGATACTGTTTTTTATGATCCCCAAATATTTCACGAGGATACCTGCGTGTATCTGTCTCTCCCAACTTGCTAGGGTCAGTGTGGGTCTGAAAATAGATGGTAGGTAAAGAGATAAAGGGAAAGGAATGGATTCTATGATCTCTGGCCCCGCCTTCCCCTTAATGTTATGCTTTTCCATCCGTCCTTCCCCTACCCAGAGACCCCATGTCAATCATTCCGAAAGACGATTCCGTTCTTGTAAACTAGAGAAGCTCCAATCACATGTCAGTTAAAGAAAATGGCTTGGTTTTTCCTAAGCCGAGTGGTCAAGTTAAACGATTTCCTAACAGTATGGTAAATAAAACCTTGTGAATTAACTTTGAGTTTCATCTTCTAGGCTCAGATCCATGCCAATTTGAGACTAAATACGGTCCAGGATGAGCCTGCAGTTGCCTACCAGGACCCAGGTATGGAAAACTGCCTCGGCTCTGGGAACAGGTCCCTCTCCGGGTGGTCCTGGAGGGGCCGTCGGTGGGACACAAACAGATTGGTTGCCGTGAGCGCCCCCTGAACTTGGGCAGTAAAGTTTCAGAAACAAATGATAGAGTCACACCAATTTGAGGTCAACAGACTTGGAAGTTTGTTTGCTTTGCCTTCCGGGTATTAATACACTGCTCTAGATGGTTCGAGGCTGCTGGTCATCCATGCCTTGGATGTAAGCATCTTACAGGCATTTCTAATGCTTGATCCTGCGTCGGGACCCTTATCTTGGAGACTGACATGAGTAAGTTTATGTTCGTGGGGTTCCCCCATTCCCCAGACCAACACATAGGTGGGCTTTAAACAGGTTATTGTTGTTGTTTTAAAGATAGATTTATTTATTTATTTGACAGAGAGCGAGCGAGAGAACAAGTAGGCAGAGAGGCAGGCAGAGAGAGGGAGGGAAGCAGGCTCCCTGCTGAGCAGAGAGCCTGATGCGGGGCTCGATCTCAGGACCCTGAGATCATGACCCAAGCCGAAGGCAGAGGCTTAACCCACTGAGCCACCGAGGCACCCCCAGATTATTGTTTTTAACTATGGTTTCTGGGGAGCAGGGTACAACTGTGGGTATCGTTTCCCTTCTGTCCCATTAGTAACGCCCCCCCCCCCATTCCCAGTTCCTCAGGCAGTGAGTCATGGACTCAGACTTGTTCCTTACTGCTTTCTGACCAAACCCCTTTGAGCCCACCCGCTGGCTGAATTACAGCTCCCACTAGTTTTCATTCATTCTGGTCCCTCTTGTGCCTGGTCCCAGGTCTTGTATTTGAACACTGTGGGTAGAAGTAATTGGAGGCCGACGACGATATCGGTCTTCAGAGAGGATTTTCCTTTGGTTCTGCCAAACTCTTAGGGTTACCAGCAGCGAAGGGTGGTTTCAACAACCCAGACTCCTGGTCTGTCCTTAATTCTTGGATGCAGGTCCAACCTGAAGTCAGAGGGGCTTACCTGGGTAGGGACTGAACTCCCGAAAGCATTGGTCCATCCCGATGGAGAACTCTCAGGTCCAAAGAGGCTCCAAAGGCTGGCTCCCAGCTCTGGGTCTCCAGCTTCCCCTAGATCTTGCCCTGACGACTTTTCATTACCTTGGTAAGCACTCTTGACACCTTGAAGATGATACTTTTCACTTTTCTTGTCCAGCTTTTGTAATTGTCTTCTGAGGATGGTTGGTCCAGGTTTTCTCCTGTCTGCCATTTACAAAAGCAGGGTACGAATACTTCCTAGTACCTCATGCTGCTGTCGTGCGAGAGAAGTGAACTTCGTACATGTGAAGGGCTGAGAACGATGCCTGATGTGGAGAAAGCACATTTTTTAAAAGATTATTTACTTGAGAGCATGAAGAGCGGGGAGGGGCCGAGGGAGAGGGAGAAGCCCACTCCCCCACCACCCAGGAGAAAGCATGTTGTGAGATGGTGTTACTCTGAAATTCTTTTCTCTCACAACTAATACCCACTACGCTTACTAAGAAGTCTGATGCCCATCTTATTCTTGTTCCGTTAGGTTAACGGCCTTTATTTTCCCCTCGGGAAGTGTGGGAAGATGACATACATCTGTCACTATCCCGGGGGATGCTCAGTAGGCCTTCTGACCCGATCCACATCTCTCTTCAGTTCTGGGGATGCCCTTGGATTCTTTGGTTATTTTCTCCTCTGTTGGCCTTGTTCTCCTTCAGGACTGCTGATGAGACGAGTGTTGGCCCCCTGAAAACTTCCCCT
>PISX010032173.1:0-16478 GCA_004024625.1 Mellivora capensis
GGGAGTCCATTAAGGAGGTAGGCCTTTTGCACGTCCTTACTGGTGGAACCACGAACTTTTGAACTGGGCCAGACAGCAGATATTCCAAGGACTCAGCCTGAACACCTGCAGCTATAGTAAGAGGCTTTGCTTAGCGATAGCCTTAGTAACCAATTATATTGGGTCAAGAGTAGCTTTCTGCCCTCAAAACCAATAAAAAATTCTTTGTAAACAACCTGTACAAACTTTACTTTTTTGCTTTAAAAACCTGATTTTGCTCTCTAATGGGACACTATTTGGGTTACTACCCAAATTTGTGTACCTTGAATTGTAATTATTTAATCCCAAATAAACATTCTTTCTTAATTATTGCCTCCTGACAATTTTAGGTGACCGTAGAACACTGCTGTTCAGGAACCACACTTTAAGTACCATGACTCTAGACCCATCCTGTTTCTTTTTTTTTTTTAAGATTTTATTTATTCATTTGACAGACCAAAGTAGGTAGAGAGGTGAGAGAGGAGGAAACAGTCTTGCCGACCAGCAGAGAGCCCGATGTGGGGCTCCATCCCAGGACCCTGAGATCATGACCCAAGCTGAAGGCAGAGGCTTTAACCCACTGAACCACCCAGGCGCACCCCCCATCCTGTTTCTTTAATTTCATTCCCTTTCCTCCTCTTTCTTGAGCCAACTCTTTGCCTTATTGATATCTTTCATTTTTCCCAGGCTTCTTTTGCCCCAGGTCCGTCCAGTCCTGTGCTTGGTACATTTAACTGTGCTGGAGGTCACCATGTACTGTTTCAACATTCCAATGCCCAGCTGTCCTCGTGCACTGTCCAATTAGCCAATCCAGAATAATCCACATAGTCTGCTTTCCATAGTTCTACGTCAGGCCGCACGTCTCTCAAGTTGTTACAAAACCCTGCTGACTCGGCCTGCTACCTAACTTCAGCTGCGGATTTAATAATACTTTGCTCACTACTGAACAATTTTTTTTTTCAAATATGGTACCAGAAGGGACGAGTCTCAGAATATCTGCCCCTATTAGATCTAGCCCCAAGCCAGGAAGCTCACAGCATTCCACTAATCTGAGAAATTCATATTGATAGTCAATCTCCACAGTTAATTTGCACTTTGCATAAACCCACGGCATTGCCACGTGTGTCCCCTTGACATTTCTTTACTTCCCAGGAATAATGATGCTAATTTAAGTGTTTCTGAGGCATTTTGCCCTTTGTCTGACCTTGCAAGGAGTTTTTTGGTTTACATACCCAGCCGCGCTAAGTAAGGTTGCGTCAACATCTGGCAACAAGAGGGGAATGTCAATTCAAGCTCTAACATTCATTCCGATCCCCTCAGTACTCTCTTTGAGCTTTCAAAGAAAGCACCCATCTGAATTCACACACCCTTTCTCATTATTTATCTGTTATGAATATTTGAGAATCGTTTCTCAAGTGTTCATTTGACTTAATTCAAGCCCCACCCAGGTTCCTAAGTCAGCGACATTGGTGCCATGCACATAACGTAGAAGCCAGAGAAAACATTTTCCCAAGCTTTCCGGGTGATGCTAAATCAAGTATAATATGTGGGCTAGTGGTTACGAAACAGACCGCACATAGGTATAACATGCCTAAATGACACAGGGCACACCTTGCTACCCTCGGCTTTTGACACAGGGCACAGGGAATGCTTGGAGCTTCTTAGAGTCCTCATGAGAGACCCTGCTTAAGGGCCTCATTGTGTGCTCTAGAGGCCCTGCTCTTCTTGGAGACCTGCGTGTAAATACCACCCTTCTAGCTTCCTGGACTGCCGCGGCTGTTTGCCCAGAGTCTGCAACAATCGTCCCTCAGTGCTGCGCCTGGTCTCCTTGCCAGCAACGGCTCTAGGGTTTCTCTAGATGCTAAGCTGATTGGCACAGGATGGCTCTTTGTCAGTCTGGCTTCATGAAGGGTGGCATGGAGCCCAGACCGATCCTTCTGGAAGGGCTCTGCCATTTCTCAGGTGTGAGACCCAGAGCTAATCCCTTTGCAAGCCCTCTGCTCCCATCTTCCATTATCAATCTGAGGGAGATGGGATTAAAGTAAACCTCAGGGGAACCTTCGAAAAGGTAAAAATACTACAAAAGAGTGAGAAGAAGGAATGGAAGAGAGACGGAAAGCCTGTCCACTTGGCCTGCTCAGGGTTTATAGGGTGCATGCCTGTGTGTGTCCCGAATTACTCTTCTTTTGCTGCTGTAACAAATTATCATGAATTTAGTGACTTAAAACAAGATAAGTGTATTATCTACAGTTCTGCATGTCAGAAATCCAAAACAGGCCT
Source organism: Mellivora capensis (assembly GCA_004024625.1). NCBI lineage: Eukaryota > Metazoa > Chordata > Mammalia > Carnivora > Mustelidae > Mellivora > Mellivora capensis. The sequence goes on from PISX010032173.1 coordinate 2,299, forward strand.
CCGTGGGTTAAAATCAAGGCATCAGCAGGGATGAGGTCCATCTGAGTTCCCAGAGAAGAATCCGTATCCTTGGATCTTTCAGCATCTAGATGGCCACCTACAGCCCTTGGCTAGTGGCCCCCTTATTCTGTCTCCAAAGTCAGCAATGTTAGGCCAGTTTTCTTCTTCACGTGTGTCTTTCCGATCATCTTTCCATCGTCACCTCTCTCTCAGGCCACAGCTGGGATGAGTCTCTGATTTAGGGATGTGTGTGATTAGCTTACCCCATCTCAAGGTTCTTTATCACATTTGCAAAGCCTCTGCTGCCATGTAGGGTAATCTAGTCACAGGTCTCAGGGACTAGATGTGGAGATCTTTGGGGGCCATTCTTCTGCTTATCCCTAGAGATTTTTAACTATTGTTTTGTTGCTGGTGCTTTTGTTTAACATGAGCTGGCGGAACACCTCTCACATACTTAAGACTGCTCTCCTGAATCCCATGCACTGGACCAGAATCTAGCCTTGATGTCTTTGGACAAGTCCCATGTCCTTTTTGAGCCAATGAGAAATAGGCCAAATGCCTTCCAAGACTCTCTTCCTGCTCTAACCTTCTATAATCCCAGCTCCTCGTACCAAAAATGATGGGGCTCCTCCAGTTCTGGGGAGATAGCCACCAACTTGTCTCACCAGGGTTACGTTTGTTCTTGGGAAAATAATGTCCCTTTTTCCTTTGCTATTGATACTATGGTTCTATTTGTCGTCCATTTTCTCCATGTAGAACTGTTGAATCTTTGTACAAACTCTTTCTCTATTCTCCATGAAAAAAAAAAAAGGATTTAAATTTGTAAAAGCCTTGGCCAATTAAGCATCCATAGTTCATTTGGGAGAAAATGGATACAGTACTTGCCCTCATACAACACTGGTTCAGTTGGTCCCTGAACAAGTGTTTAATGTTTCTACTCGATAGCAGGCCTTATATTAAAAAGTAATGTTCTGGTTGCCTGGGTGGCTCAGTAGGATTAGGGTCTGTTTTCATCTCTGGTCATGATCCCAGGGTCCTGGAATCAAGTCCCGCATCAGGCTCCTTGCTCAGTGGGGAGTCTGCTCGAGATTCTTTCTTTCCCTCTCCCTCTGCCCCTTGCCCTGCATGTTCTCTGTCTCTCTCTCAAATAAATAAGTGAATCTTAAAAAGTAAAACGTATTAGGACATATTTGGGCACTTACCACTTACAATCAGTTAAAGTAAAATACTCAGTTGAGGCAAGTGGTAGCTTGGGATAGTAGCCCCAGGATATTGGTCATGGAGCAACCAGTGCAGAGATATGTTAATGGAAGGGATAGGACTTTCTCATCACACCAGCAGTTCAAATGGGAATTAATCTTCGGGTGCGGAACCACTCTGGCCCTTACCTTTCTTCCCCAACCTCACCGGTTGCTGAGTAGCACTATCTGGGCAGGGGAGGCAAGGACAGGGACACAAACCTGCACATCACCACAAGGCACCTGTGAGGATTGAGACATAATTATTTCCGTAGGAAGGTGCCAGAGCAGGGCATGGGATGAAGGCATGCTATGGGGAGAAGGTTAAAAAAAGGGAGGCAGAAGCAGGAAGAGATGGCAAATGACGCCTGCCCAAGGATCCCTCTGGAGACCCAGGGAGAAGGCCCCTCAGGAGGCTTGGGGAATAAGGCCTTGTCCTGAGAAAGAATGGCTCACACAGTGTGTGTTCACTTTGAAGAAGAATGTGAGGAAGTACCAGGGAGATTGATAGATGAGTTACTCCAGATGTTACCAAACTTTTTTGGCTTACAGTTGGTGTTCTTAATGTCAGGGATTTTTTTCCCCGTACCACTAGGCCAGAAGAAATATCAAACAGCTCCTATTATTTAGTTTGATCCAAATGACTTAATAGAAGTATTTGGGTGGTGTCCAACAGACACCTGTAGTTTCCCTCAATAATTTAGAATATCCCACAACACCCCTAAGAGTTCATCTTAGCACCCCGGGGTGCCTTGGCACACAGTTTAGGATCTCTCTCAGTAATTTAAATGCAATGGCAGCCTTCTTTCTGAGGCCTGGGTGCTGGGAAGCATCCTTCCCTGACAAGACCAAGACCCAGCTGGAGACCTGTAAGGGGTTGTCTTGACTTTGCCCCCTTGAGGGAGTAACAAGGGACTCATCCTGAGGGACAGAGAAAGATGGACCAACCCTACCACAGGAAATAATATTGAAATGGTTGTTTCTCTTTCTCTCTTCCTCCACCAGCCTGGGTTTCTTGAGAGCAGGGTCATTGTCTACATCTCTTTCCTAGGGCTGTGAGTGCAAGGTGGAAACGCAAACATTCTGTTGAATAAATGAATGACCGGATAGCTATATTTACTCCATCCTTCCCTATTTTCTTAGAAGATAAGAGCTGACATGTCCTAGATAGTTCTACTTCAGGAATCTTCCCTGAAATGTCAGCCAAAAGAAAGAAAACAAAATTATTCAGGTTCAAAGCCAGCAGCAAAGACCTGATAGGAGCTTAAAATTTCATTTGTTCTCCACCTTAAGGGAAATGCAAGGGGGAAAGGTGATCTAGGAGTATAAAAACAGGAAAAAGAAAGATAGACACTACTATTTTATTATTTAAGATTGTGGACATTTTTCTCGATGCTTTTGAAGAAAAGAATAGCTAAATTATTGGGATGGTTTGAGAACAGACTAGCTCTGAGATAGTAGAATCAATTGATCAATGATTTGTGGAGGATTGACAGCAATATCTTAGGTCCTCATGTTCTTCTAGAATCTTGCCACGCGCCACTGAAAGGTGAAGTCTATTTTCCCTGCCTTTCAACCTCGGTAGGACTTTTGACTATCCAGATTAATCCAATGCAGAAGTGAACCGATATAAATTCCAAGATAGGTCATAAAGGGCAATGCAGCTTCCACCTGGCTCCTTCTCTCCCTCATGGGGCGTTTGCCCTTGGAAACCCACCACCATGCTGTGAGGAAGGCAAACTCGTCACATGGAGGGGTGCGTGTAAGGAACAACTAAGGTTCCTGGCCAACAGCCAGCATCAACAACCTGTACAAGAGTGAGTGAGCCCCTCTAGATGATTCTAACTTCCAGCTTCGAACCCCTCATGGTGATGCTGAGTGGACCAGATGTGAGCCATCCTCTCCCTGAAAAACAGACTCATGAGCAAACCAAATGCTGTGGTAGTTTAAGCTACAAATGTTGGTATATTTGTTGTTTAGCCTCAGACATTGGAACATTAAATTCTTTTTTACCACCGTCTGTATTTGCTAAATATATGCAGAGTATAGCATGGAACACAGAACTCTGGACATAGGCTGCCTGGCTTGCATTGCTGGCTCCATCACTTAAAAGCTCTATGATCCTGGGAAACTACTTAAACTTGTGCCTCTGTTTCCTTACCTGTAAAAGGGAGGAAGAGTTCTTACTTCATAGGCTTGTCCTGACCATTAAGTGACCTAATATACACAAAATGTTTGGAACAGTGCCTACTACAAAATAAGCTCTCCTTAGGTATTAGCTACCATTGTGGTGGTGATGGTAGTTTTATACGTGGCCATATTGGTGTGGTAAGCAGAATTCTAAGAAGAGCCTGGGGACTCTGCTTCCCGGTATCTACCCACACCACTGTACAATACCCTTGTCTTGAGTGCAGGCGGGACCTGTGATTTGATTCTAACCAATAGAATGTGGACAAAAGAGGGAATTTTGCAGATGTAATTAAAGTCCTTAAAGTTGACTTTAAGTGAATCAAAGATGTGATTATCCTGGGTGGGCCTGTTCTAATCAGGTGAGCTCTTTAAAAGAGGATCTGGAGATTCTCCTGCTGACCAAGAAGAAATCACCATGAGTTCAACAACTGCAAGGAAATGAATGCCAGCTACCCCATGGGCTTGGAAAGGAGCCTAAGCCTCAGATGAGACTGGGCCCTGGTTCACCCTTTGATTGCAGCCTGGTGAGCTCCTGGTCAGATGATCTGGTTAAGTCACACTTGACCCCTGATCTATGGAAACTGTGAACTAATAAAGAAACAGATGTTGTTCAAGATGGGATCGGGAGGGAGACAAACCATAAGAGACTCTTAATTTCACAAAACAAACTGAGGGTTGTTTTGGGGGTAGGGAGAGGGTGGCTGGGTTATGGACATTGGTGCTGAGTGAACACATTGGGGAGGGTATGTGCTATGGTGAGTGCTATGAAGTGTGTGAGCCTGATGATTCACAGACCTGTACCCCTGGGGCCAATAATACATTCTATGTTAATAAAAATATTTTTTTAAAATGCTGCATATAAAAAAAAGAAACAGATGTTGTTTTAAGTCACTAAGTTTGTGCTAATTTTTTATTCAGCAATAGAAAACTAATGTACTTAATAAAAATTCAAACAATAAAAAAGTACATAAGATGCCTACCACCCCGGACCTTTACTCTTCACAGAAGCAACCACTAATAAGAACTTGTGTTTCATCGTTCCAGAAATCTGCATATATATAAGCATGCGCGTGCATCTGTGTGTTGTGTGTATGTAGTGAAACTCTTACATCAAAGGATATCTTCATTTTAAATTGACATGTGTTGCAAAATTAATGTCCTAAGATTTTGCACCAATTTACACTCCTACTACCTACAAATGAGTCAGTACCTGCTAACACCACGTAATATGAAACACTTCTCTCTTTGTCAGGCTTGGCAGGTGAAAAATGTGTCTCATTTTGTTGTTTTCATTGGTGTTTAAGTAATTCTGAATAATGTCAAGCATTAAGAAAATGTTTATAAGCCTTTTTATTTCTGTGAACTACATGTTCATAATCATAGCCCATTTTCCCATTGGGTCACTTGCCTCTTCCTTATTGACATACAAGATCTCTTTATATAACAGCCCTTTGTCTGTTGTCTATTGTCTTACAAATGTCCTCTTTTCCACACACAAGTTTTTTTTTTTTCAAGATTTTTATGTATTTATTCGTTTAAGTAATGTCTACCCCCAATGTGGGGCTCAAACTCATGACCCTGGGATCAAGAGTTGCATGTTCTACTGACTAAGCCAGCCAGGTGCCCCCTCCCATACACAACGTTTTGCCATTTGTCTTTTATTGAGTTTTATTTTTCCATTATGGAATTTAACTTTTTTGTACAAATTTTTCATTCTTTTATTTTTGGTTTCTGAATCTTGTTTTATGCTTATGAAGTCCTTCCCTGCCCCAAAACTTGAAAAAAAAATCTGCCATATTTCCTTTGGATTCTTCTTTAATTCTTTACACTAGGTATTAAATACATCTGAAATTTAAAGCTTCAACTTAATTTTTTTCCACATGGTTAACCAGTTGTTTCAAAACATTCATTGAATAGTCTATGATGTAGAATGCTAACTTTATTATATATTAAATTCTCACAAACATTATATCTTCTGGATTTATGCATTGCAATTTTAGTTACAGTATATTTTATATATATATCAGTATATTTCAGTATATATATATATATATTTAAAAGATTTTATTTATTTATTTGACAGAAATCACAAGTACGCAGAGGCAGGCAGAGAGAGAGGAGGAAGCAGGCTCGCCGCTGAGCAGGGAGCCCGATGCGGGGCTAGATCCCAGGATCCTGAGATCATGACCTGAGCCGAAGGCAAAGGCTTTAACCCACTGAGCCACCCAGGCGCCCCTATTTCAGTATATTTTAACATCCAGAAAGGCTAGTTACCCACCATTGCACTCTTCTTTTTTAAGATTTTCCTGGGGGCATTCTTTTTGTTTTTATTAGATTGAGATAGTATTCTGCTCTATGATTCCCAATTTGTTGACTAATCTAGTTAAGTCACCTAACTCTTGTGCCTCAGTATACTCAGTATAAAGCTAATAGCAATGATATTGGAAAGAATTTGGATTATGTATATATCTGGAAAGCATGAATACTGAAAAGGAAATGAAAATGTTAACCAGGAATAAGAAATTCAATGCAAGGGAAATTCCCTACTTAGGCTCTAGGTTCAAACTCTATTCCCACTGATTAGCCCTGCATTTTTTCTTCCCTGTTTTCTTTGGCATATCTGATGCCCAGCCCTATCACATGTTTAATTAACTACAGTGTGTAAATCATGAAACCATAGCCTGGCTTGGCTCTCACTCTCCTAGAAATCACCGGGGCTGAAAGATGTTCTATCTTGTTTTTAAAGAATACAGATTTCTGAAATATCACACGCACACACACACACTCACTGCTCTTGACCCTAGTTTCAAGCCTATAAACATAATTTTAAACCTAGTTTTAAGCCTGATAACATAAATATTTTATCACTTATCATCCTCCCTGCTTTAAGGAAAACTCTACGTATAATTTTTTTGTCTTGTTTTCTAAATGGCATAGAAAATAATTCCTTCTGGGAAATGAACATTTAAAATATTACTACTAATTAGGCTATAGATACTCAGAAAAGAACAAGAGTACCAACTGTAGACTTCTATGGCCACACCAGCAAGATTTTGCCCATGTAGTAAAGGCCTGTTTATTTGAATAATCCAATTCCTTATTCATTCAACAAACACTAAGCCTCTAATATTTGTTGAGCACTGAACCAGGCACTGGGATAGAAAGATTAATAAAATACAAGTCCTCCCCTCACTGAACCCTACTGTACTGGAGGATAGAGGCACATATAGGTAGGTGTTCACAATACTGTGAGATAACTTGGCAATGTATATTAAAAAGTGATTTAAGGGACACCTTGGTGGCTCAGTCAGTTAAGCGTCTGCCTTAGCTCAGGTCATGATCCCAGGGTTCTGGGATGGAGTCCGAGTTGGGCTCCTTGCTCAGTGGGGAGCCTGCTTCTCCCTCTGCCTCTGCCCCTCCCCAGGCTTGTGCGAGTGCGCAAGCTTTCTCGCTCTCTGTCAATAAATAAAATCTTAAAAAAAAATTAAATAAATAAAAAGCAATTTAAATGGGCATACCCAAGGTGCCTGGGTGGCTCAGTTGATTGAGTGGCTGCCTTCAGCTCAGGTCATGATCTCAGGGTCCTGGAATTGAGCCTCACGTGGGGAGTTCCTGCTCAGCAGGAAGTCTGCTTCTCCCTTTCCCTCTGCTGCTCCCCCTGCTTGTGCTCTCTCTTTTGCTCTCACTCAAATAAATAAATATAGCTTAAAAATAAATAAGTAAATGAGCATACCCTTTGAGAAGTTCCATTTCTAAGAATTTGTTTAAGAAAATATTGAATTGAGTGAACAAAGTGCATAGGACCTACTATTATTGCATTTCCATAAAAGTAATAAATACCAGAAAGGTAACATAACCAAACTACCTAAATAGCTAGCATTTGGGGAAAATCAAGGAAATAAATTACAGCAAAACCACATGAATTAATACTATTAAACCACTGTAAGAGAAAAAAATTACAGATCTATAAATATGGCTATAGAGGGCTATTTCTGATCTGTTAACTAAAAATGAATCTCACAAACAGGAAGTGTTTTATGACTCTGTTTTTGTAAGAATAAAATATACTACTACTTACAGACAAATGAAAAATATCTAAAAGGATATACATCCAAATGTTGAAGCGGAGTTCATATTTGATGGACTACTTGGTTATGAATGATTTTATGTTTTCATATAACATTTTGTTACATACATAATTATATATTAACATAAATTAAAATATTTTCTATTGATATGAATATTTTACAAAAACTTTCTTTCTAAGTCAGAACAAAAGTTTATGAAAACATAAGGTGTTGAGTGCAGTAACAGTGATACTTTCCTGCTCTCAAGGTGCAGCCTGGAAGACTAGGGTTAAGAAAGCAAACAAGGAGGGCAGGAAGCTACACAGGGTGACTTTGGAGCTGTGTCTTAAAGAATGAGTAGAAGTTTTCTAGATGGGCTGAGAGAGAATGGGAGAGGATGCTTGTTCCAGGCAAGGGGAATGAGATCAGAGAAGAAACAGGAAAATCAGGGTTGCTGTGGACAGTTGTACAGTTTGTGCACTGTGGAAGGCAACCTGCTGAAAAGGACTGGGGGTGAAAATATAGTGTTTTTTGCTTGCCAAGTCATACACCCTAGTTTCATTTTCCTAGAGGGAAAATGACAGACTCTGAGTTACAATGTTAGTAATTGTATGCTATTCCCCATTTCCCCCCTTTTTCAATAGAGAAAAGGAGCTTCTTTTTTTTTTAGATTTTATTTATTTATTTATTTGAGAGAGAGAGAGAGAGAGAGAGCACAAGTGGAGGGGGGCAGAAGGAGAGAGAGAAGCAAACTCCCCACTGAGTAAGGAGCCCAAAGTGGGGCTTAATCCCAGGACCCTGAGATCATGACCTGAACCCATCATGACCTGAACCAAAGGCAGACGCTTAACTGGCTGAGCCACCCAGGTGCCCGGAGAAAAGGAGCTTTTGTTTCTGCAAGTACCTTCTGCTTGTCTCACTGTGGGTTCACCCAGATAGGGACACCTTTTCCTATTTACACGAGGTGCACTGAGGGCGTCATAGGCCTTGCACAAGAAAGTTTTTAAATCCTGACTTGGGAAAGAGATCAGAGGACAGAGCTCCCTGCCATGTGCTCTCCAGAACCATCTTAAAGCATGTGATTTGCTTTGTATCATTAGAGCCTCATTGCAGGACACTGGAAAACTGTACAAAGTATTGGAGAAAAACATGTAGGTAAAATTTTCAGCTTAGCCTGAGTATGTATCAAAAGCCTTTCAAATAACTATAACCTTTAATTATGCAATTCTGCTTTTCAAAATTTATTCTGAAGAATTGACATAAAAGTTTGAATTATGGAAGTGATCTGATGAAGAATTATTGATGATAGTGGGAAAAAAATCCACAATCTAGAATAGATCAATAAAATACAATATCTCTGTATTATGAAATACTAAACTGCACAAGAGTTAAAAAGCCTGGGTGGCTCAGTTGATTGAGTGTCAGACTCTTGATCTCAGCTCAGGTCTTGATCTCAGGATTGTGAGTTCAAACCTTGCATTGGGTTCCATCCTAGGCATGAGCCTACTTTAAAGGGGGTGGGGGAGGGCATCTTTTCCAGCTGGTTCATTTCCAGACAGGGTGAAACCTCCCTGCTCTGAGTGCCCTAAGCACTTGCCAGTATTGGCACTTAGCAGATTATCGTTATGGCTTGCCTAATAATCAGGTCCTCCCCTTGCTAGAGACCATGGCCCCTCTACCATCTGTCTAATACAACATCTTGCACATAGGAGAGTCCCAGTAAAAGTCTAGTCAGTGTATGAATGACTAGACCTTCATAGAAAGAAGACTGGAAGGATATGCACCAACAGGTTAAGAAAGCTTATTTCTGGATATCTAAACATTTTTCTTCCTTATATTTTTCTACATGCTCCAAATTTTCTACAATGGATCTAACATCATTTTGTAGTCAGAAAAGATAGCATACAATTACTAACTTTGTAACTCAGAGTCTGCCATGAAATACTTGGAGCCTGGTTTTTAATATGAGATCCCTGTTGTCTCTGCCTTGTTTCATCAAATCCATTACAAATCAGAACTCAAATAGCACACATATTAAAAGATGATTTTTCTCGATACCAGAAGATTCATGGAAGGAGTTTCATTAAACTGTAAATTCTTCTAAGACAAGACATGTTGATATTGTCTTTTTTTTTCTTTTTAAGATTTTATTTATTTGATGGAAAGAGAGAGAGCATAAGCAGGAGGAGCAGCAGGCAGAGGGAGAGGGAGATGCAGGCTCCCCGCTGAGCAGGGAACCGGATATGGGGCTCCATTCAGGGCTGGATCCTCCCAGGACCCAGGGATCATGACCTGAGCTGAAGGCAGATGCTCAACTGGCTGAGCCACCCAGGTGCCCCTGACATCATTTTCAAAATAGTCCATCTATCTACTTATTTTCAAGACATATCTTCAAGGGAGTTCACTGGCTTAATTTTATCTTGTGAAAGCTACTGTTTAGAAATCTTCATCCTCTTAATCCACTGCAATTTACCTAGAGCATGGATGGTATCAGTATTTCTATGAAAGTCTGAGGTTTATACTTACTTTTCTTTAAGGTGAAACTATTTTTGGTAACTTTTGGTAAAAATTTAAAAGAGAATTGTTTTTTGTTTTTTTTTTTAATTTGCATCCTGACATCCTTAGCAGGGGACGTTTCACAATGCAAAACACAAAATGATACATAGTTTTAGGTTATCCTGAAACTGTTTCATTCTATGGCTCTACCCTCCAACTATCCCCTAGATCCTAAAGGCACAGTTCCCAGGCTTTTCCTTACTTGGTTTTATAGAAGCTCCAAGCCCAGATAAAAATACTTAAATAATCAAAGTTGTTCTATAGTCAAATGCTCTACCACTGAGCTATACCCCCTCAAAGTTGTTCTGATCTCACTTAAAAAAAAAAAAAAAGATTTTATTTATTCATTTGAAAGAGAGAGAGAAGCAGAGAAAGCTCAAGCAGGGGGAGCAGCAGGCAGAGGGAGAAGCAGGCTCTCCACTAAGCAGGGAGCCTGATGCGGGGCTCGATCCCAGGACCCTGGGATCATGACCTGAGCCGAAGATAGAGGCTTAACCCACTGAGCCCACCCAGGCGCCCCAAGATCTTACTTTTTTTTTTTAAGATTTTATTTATTTATTTGAGAGAGAGAGAGATCATGTGAGAAAGGAAGACCACAAGCAGTGGGGACGGGCAGAGGGAGAGAGAGAGAAGCAGATACCCCCACTAAGCAGGGAGCCTGATTCGGGACTTGATCCTAGCACCCTGGGATCATGGCCTGAGCTGAAGACAAGCTTAACTGACTGAGCCACACAGGCGCTCCTGATCTCGCTTTTGAGGCTCCTTTCCAATAAATTCTGGTCCGTGTTCACTGCCTAGTGAATATCCTGTAAGACACAGACACACATACCCCCTAATTGTAGCTTGTACCATGTGTTCCTCGGGCAAAAATTCCATTCTTCCATTTGCCCTCACTCCAGTCGAACTGATCTGCCCAGCATTCCTCTCATTTTTGTTACATAACAATACAGCATAGGGTTTTCCAGTGGTTTATTGGTTCCTTCTGGTGGGTGTCAGGCTTGCCTTTTTTTTTTTAAGTAGCAGTATTATTTATTTACTTATTTTTTATTTTAATTATTTTTATTAACATATAATGTATTATTAGCCCCAGGGGTACAGGTCTGTGAATCGTCAGGCTCACACACTTCACAGCCCTCTCCATAGCACATACCCTCCCCAATGTCCCTAACCCCACCACCCTCTCCCTACCCACCTCCCCTAGCAACCCTCTGTTGTGTGAGATTAAGAGTCTCTTATGGTTTGTCTCCCTCCCAATCCCAACTTGTTTCATTTTTTCCTTCTCTACCCACCAAACCCTCCACTCTGCCTCTCAAATTCCTTCTATTGTCCAGCGGAAAAAAGCCTTGCCTGTTTATAGCAGGCTGACCTAACAGCCTTGCCCCGAGGCGGTTGTTCTAATGGTGGTAATTTCAGGAGTGCTGCCTGTCTGCCGTACCATCTCATTGCAGTGGCTCCTGGGGAAGAAGCGGGAAGGAGAGGGAAAATGCTAATCACCTGAGACAATTCAAGAAGGAGCCCCAGTATTGTCCAAGTGTTTGCATTCTGTCCCTCTGCCTTCTTCCTGGAAGTCCCTTGGTGACATTCCCTACCAGAAGAGCAGCACATGGTGAAATGGACACTGTCCCATCAAACAGAGAAGCACATAAGAACACAAGGGTGAGTGTGTGGAAGGAACCCCTTGCTTGGTGGCAGAGTCTGGAACTGCTGCTCGGCGGGACCGGGTCTTCATTCAGGCTGCCATCTTTGCCTGGACCCACCTACTCCACAGCTCCCATTTGCTAGTTTACTTTAGCTCCAGTCCTTTTCCTTTTTGTTTCTCTTTCTTTTTAAAAATTTTTATTTATTTTTTAAAACTGAAGTATAACTGACCTTCAGTGTCATATTAGTCTCATCTGAGACTAATGTACAGAATGTTTCAAGAATTCTATACGACTCAGTGCTCATCGTAAGTGTGCTCTTAACCCCCTTCTCCTTTTCCCCCACCTCCTTACCCACCACCGCTTTGGTAACCACCAGTTCGTTCTCTGTATTTTAAGAATCTGGTTTTTTGCTTGTGTCTCATTGTATTTGTCTGTTTGACTTCTTAAATTCTATACATGAGTGAAATCAAATGGTATTTGTCTTTCTCTGACTGATTTATTTCATTTAGCATCATACCCTCTGGATCCGTCTATGTCATTGCAAATGGCAAGATTTTATCCTCCTTTATGCCCAGCTGTTCTTAATGGTAAAACTGGAGCTTGTTTAAGTACCACGTCTTGACAGCTGGGGGACAGTTCTGACCTTGTGCTCTTGACCTTACAAAGCAACTGCCCAATGCAAGTATAAAGTAAGCTACCATGTAACTTAAAATTTTCTGAGTAGTCATGAAAAAAATAAAAAGAAACAAGTGAAGTTAATTTTGGTAGTATTTCATTCTACTCAAAATATCCAAATACATTTTTAAAAAGATTTTATTTATTTGACACAGAGAGCACAAGCAGGGGGGAGCAGCAGGCAGAGGGAGAGAAAGAAGCAGGCTCCCAGCTGAGCAAGGAGCTGGATGCAGGACTCGATTCTAGGACCCTGGGATCACGACCCTAGCCGAAGGCAGCAGCTCAACCAATTGAGCCACCCAGGTGTCCCCCAAATACATTTATACCCAATTACATTTCATCATGTAATCAATACGAAAATTAATGAAATATTTTATATTTTTTGTACTAAGTCTTTGAAATCTGGTGTGTATTTTGTGCTCATAGTGCATCTGAATTTGGACTGGCACATTTCAAATGTCCGGGGCCACACGTGGACAAAGGGTACTGCACGAAACACAGCAATTATAGAGGAAGTATAGCAGGATTTTGGAGATTGTCCAGGCCAACTCCTTATTTACAGAAAAGTTAAGTACATACTCAGAGGTTATGCAACCAGTTAGTAAAAAAGGCAGGACTAGAATCCAGTTATCCTCACCGTACCCTCTGTTCTTATTCTCAAAGCTGATTAGCAACAAAGTTGGACTAGAACTCACACCTCCTTATTCCTGCTCACACCTGCTCTGGACCTCTCTTTTCTACCAGGCAAGGCTAGAGGAAAGAAGCCTTTCTACCTGTCTTACTTTCATCCTAAATAGACTAACAGCTCCACTGGAAACAATTTGGCTGTAAACCAAGACCAGAGTGGGGTTGAATTTTTCCATATCTTTCCACCAGATAATGTTTTATTTATGACTTGTCACCCTTGTCCCCGAAACCAGAAACTCTTAGTTTCACCAAGCTACTTAAAAAACTGATTCCTTTAGGCCATGGTTCTCAATAGAGGTGTCCATCAGAATCACCTATGGAGCTTCCAAAGAACTCAAATGATGCCCCGCCCCCACCTCCAATCCTGATTTATAGGTTTGGGGAGGAATTCAAGTAGATCACTATTTTTTAATGGTTCCCAAGTGATTCTGATGCACACCCCAACTCACAATGGCCTCACCCACTGCCAGATCCCCGCTGACATTGCCGGACCCCCAGGAGTCTGACCAGGATGACCTCACCAGACCAGACAGGTCGGGTCTTAAGAACAAACCTGGTCTCAAGGAAAGAAACATGAGAAGTAGGTACCCCAGCACCTCCGGGGGCGGGGCTTCCTGACTTCCTTTTCCTCTACACGTTCTGCTCCCAAGGCCACCTCCAGCCTCATTTCCTGATCCTCTAGCCTCACCTGCAGTGAAGCCTGGGCTGAGAGGCCAGCAGGAATGCAGCAGACAGGACTCGCTCTCATGGCCCTGGCTGCCTGTGTGGCCCTTCCCAACTCAGAAGGTGAGTGGGGGTGCTATCTCTCGAAGCCTCCAGGGGAAAGAGGGGGTACTGCCTCCCAAGATGGAGCTGGAAGGAGTGAGGGGCTGGCAGCAATGTGGGGCAGGAAGTTCGATCTCCTAGGGCAGGAATTTCCAATTACCTATTACCTACAAGAGAGTGGCACAGGTTTAAGTTCTCGACCTTCAAGAAGGACGGAACCTCATTTGAATGGGAATAGTAGTAATTTGCCACATGAAGGATGAGATTCTTCCACACAGCAACTCTGACCTGTGTTTCCTTTTCTGACAACAGTGTCTTAGAAAATCCCCAGGTAGAGGTTGGAGGAAAGCCCCTATTATTCA